>APFE030423932.1:48593-81937 GCA_000404065.3 Pinus taeda | reverse complement strand
TCAATCTGAAAATCATCAGCTTTGGCCTTTTTATCATAAATTTTATTTATGCGCTCCTGCAACTTAAGGGAATTCTGATGAACCTCATCTCGTGTTTGTTGTAAATGAATCATTTGACTGATCCGCCTTTGCATAGAATCCTCTTCACCACTAGCTTCTTGAAACAACTTTGCTACCGGAACACTAAGTGAAGTCGGAAAAATTGCATCTACTCCATAAACAAGTTCAAAAGGTGACATTCCAATTGACTTCTTTTGACTTACCCGATCAGCCCATAATGCACTTATCAACTTCTTGTGCCAGCTTTTCTTATTTATTTCCAGCAATTTCTTTATGATATTCACTAGGGATTTGTTTGAAGATTCGGCCAGCCCGTTACCTTGTGGATGATAGACGGTTGAATGACCCAAGCTGATGTTATATTTATAACAAAAATCAACCAGCTTCTTTGATTTGAATGCTGCTGCGTTATCTGTAATTATCTTATGTGGACAGCCAAAACGTGACAAGATATTATTCTCAAGAAATGAGATAATTACCGAGTTCGTAGCTTGCCGAGTAGGAATGGCTTCAATCCATTTTGTGAAGTAATCTGTGGCAGTCAAGATCCATCGATGCTGCCCGGAAGATGCTGGATGGATTTCGCCAATAAAATCCAAGCCCCATTGCTGAAATGGTGCACTGATTTCGACCGGCTTGAGAGGTAAAGGCTGTAATTTCTATTTCCCTTGAAAAATTTGACATTCATGACAGCTCTTTACTGCTTTATACACATCAGAAAATAAAGAAGGCCAATAAAAACCAGCTCTCAAAATCTTATTAGCCGTGGTCTTCCAAAATAAGTGACCCCCACAGTCACCTTTGTGAAAATCATCAACCGTTGTCTTAGCTTCCTCTTCGACCAAACAGTTAAGCAAGATGCCACCAGGATCTTTCCAATAAAGTGCAGATTTGATAATGCAAAATTTGGCAGCCTTTAGTTTCAATGTTCTAGATTTGTTTTTAGGCATTCCAGGAGGTGAAGATAAATTTTGAAGCACATAAACTATATCAGCATACCAAGGTGAAGACACAAAGATATCGGACACCGGTAAAACAGAATTTTCTTCATCTTCATCGGACAAGGCAGCAATCAAATTGATATCAGGACGTGAAGATTTGTTTCAGCCATTAACTTAGCTAAACCTTGACCTTTAATCAACTTGGTAGGCTTAATTTCTACATCATACTCTAAGAGTGCAGCAATCCACTTACCCCTTCTTCCTTCCAGTTCCGTTTGCACTAAAACATCCTTCACAGCTGCATTAGGAACATATGCTAAAACATGAGAATTCAATATATAAACTCGGAAATCTTTCAATGCTTTGATGAGTGCCAATGCTTGCTTGTCAATGATATTATAATTCAGCGCTCCGTCCCTTATGATGTGGCTGAAAAACGCTATGGGCCTCTCAACTCCATCTCTCTTTTGCATTAACACGGCTGCCAATGTATGCTCAGAAGCAAATGAAAACAAAATGAAATCATGTGTATAATATGGGATGATCAAAGTTGGAGCTGAAGATAAGACTACCTTTATCAAATTGAAATACTTCACCGCCTCTTCAGTCCATTTAACATCGTTGTCCTTCTTGAGCATATTGGTTATCTCTCTAAGATGTTCAGCAAGATTGGGAATGAAATGACGCAGAAAATTCAACAAACCATTGAAAGACTGAATTTCTTTCTTGCTACGAGGCTACTCCAATTGCTGAATTGCTTCTACTCGTGCAGGATCTATACGAATGCCATCTTTAGAAATGATATGGCCCAGCAGCTTGCCTTCACTCATAGCAAAAAGACTCTTTTTCGGATTCAATGAGATGCCATATTTTCTGCACTTTTCAAACACCTTAGTCAAGTGAAACAAATGCTCTTCATCTGATTTAGAAAACACGGTCAAATCATCAAGGTAAACAACTAGAAAAACATCTTTCTCATTTGCAAAGGCCATGTCCATTGCCCGCTGAAATGTAGCACCCGCATTCTTCAATCCAAAGGGCATCTTGGCATAATGAAATGTACCCCATGGAGTAGTAAATGTTGTATTTTCACGGTCATCTTCGTGCACCAAAATCTGATTGTACCCGGAGTATCCATCAAGCAATGACATCCTAGATGCCCCCACTACCCGCTGCAATATGTGATCCATCTTGGGCAGCGGATAATTGTCCTCTAATGAAACTTTGTTCAGATTTCTGAAGTCAATGCACAAGCGAATCTCACCGGTTTTCTTCCTCACGGGCACCAAGTTGGAAATCCAATCGGAAAACCGAATTGGCACTATAATTCTAGGCTTATACAATCTATTGACTTCTTTCTCAATCAATGGCATCAATTTAGGATTAATTCTTCTCAACTTTTGCCAGAAAGGTTTTTGATTTGGTTTTATGGGAATAGTATGCTGAATGATACTTGTGTCGTAAGTTTTCAAATCTGAATAGTCCCATGCAAAAACATTAGCATACAAAGACAATAATCTGATGTATTCTTTCTTTACCTTTGGCGGAAATGCCTTCGAAAGTTTTACCATTTTTGGATTTTCAGCTGTCCCAAGATTTACATATTCAACTCCTTCAGTTGTTGGCCTCAAAGTTGGTTTGTGGGCCACATCATCCTGATCAAACAATTCTTCCAAAGGAATCAATCCTTTAGGAATGTAATTGTCTTTGAGCTGCAATACATCCATCTGATTCACTCCCTCAGCTTCCATGTCTATTGAGATCTCTTCAAACTTACCCTCAACTTGCAGAAAATCTTTGATTTCTTGATCATCTTGGAACACTTGCCAACACCTTTGGTTATCTGGAACTGTAGGACGATGCTTCACATATATTTCAAACTTATTGCTGGAATTCATGGGTATTTTAATATTACTCGCCGCCTTAGCCAATGCATCAACAACACCATTTTGAATCCGGGGCACACATGTCAAAGTATGTTCATAAAATATTTTTAAGATGTCTAAAACAGCATTCTGATATGCTCTCATACGAGGATGTTTGGCCTGAAATTCACCTTTCACCTGCTTGATAACTAACTCAGAGTCGCCATAAACCGCTATCTTCTTTGCCTTCAACTTCCGTAGGATTTTCAGACCAGCAACTAGAGCTTCATATTCCGCCTCATTGTTTGAACAATCAAATGCCAATTTATAAGAGCATACCCGTACCTTACTTGGAACTTGATTTTGAGCTGAGAATGGGCTTCGAATCGACACACCTATACCAGCACCATCACTGCCCACTGCACCATCAAAATCCATGGTCCAAAGGCCATCCTCATCATCTTCTAAGTGCTGAAAATCTGACTTTGATTCATGTTCTGTTTGCTGCCCCTGTATTTCAGCAATTGGCCTCATGACAGCAGACCTTTCTTTGCTTTCCTTTCTCAAAACCTCCCTGAAATTTTCTGAAATGTCTGGTATATCTTCTACTTGAACTAACTGACTATCTACTTCATTGAAATTCTCCGCAAACAAAACAAAAGATTCTAAATCTGTCTGTACATAATTTACAGGATGATTGACGGGCTTTTCCTTACTAGTGATCATGTACTTCATCTTTTGCTCCCGATATAACTTCCTCATTTGACCGAAAAATGGAATTGTAGCATATGAAAAATCTAGCTGAAGTGTACCTTTGAGTTTGGCTCCCCATGATCTCGACAGCAACATGCCAAACCGTGGAGGAATATCCGCCACCACCACATCCATCAAAACGTTCTTTGCTGGAATTTGATCTAGACTCACCACTAAGTCTTTGATCAAGCCAATACATCTTACCCGGCTGGAACCAAATGAGTACAAATCATGATACTTCCTTGTGACGTCAAGTCCCAGCTTCTCCATGATTGTTTTTGGCATCAAATTATGTGAAGCCCCCGAGTCGAACATGGCATTGTGTAATACAAATTCATGCAAACGTAAGCTGATATAAAATGGAGGAACATTACTCTCGGGAGACTCACCATTCAAAGTTGGCCCAAAGATTAATTCCAGCTGATCATCTTGTACATTCACCATGTCTAGCATTGGATCAAAATTCAGCAACTTGGAAATTTGATTTCGGTAAGTGGTGTTCTTCATGACCTCCGTCAAAGGAATTGATATCTTCAGCTTTGCAATTTCATTCTCTAAACTGAAAACTGGAAGCTTCTCACCTTTTGGCGGATTATCTCTTTTTTCTGATTTATCCTTGGGTGGAATTGATGGCTGATCTACCTTAGCTGCTGATGATGATGGAGTTGTTGAAGGACCAACTATGTCTTTTCCTTTTGAGTAAACCGAGTCATTCTTTGCTGCCATATCTTTCTTTTTCTGCACGGGATTTATGGGGATAGCTCGGTTTCTCAATTGCCTTTGCTTTCCTTGCTGCACTGATAGTGCATTCAAATACCCTCTTTGATACTCTTCAGATTCTTCCTCAAGTATCATATCATTTGACACAATATAATGTTCATCTTGGAGAAAGACGGAATTACTCACCAACTCATCTTCTTCAGTGATGTATGTGGGCAGATCATCAGGCGTGAAGAAATGATTTTCCTCTCCAACATTATCACCTTCATCTTCAGATTCTTGGCCAATAAAATTCTGTTGAAAAGGAGGTTTCACTTGCTGCTGAACTGTTGTGTCTTGTGCCTTTGTTTCACGTTGCTTAATCCTATATTGTTGCTGTTGTTGACCTCTGAAATTGGGATTACGAATCTGAGGCTCAGGCTTGCCAAGACTAAAATTTTCAACTGCCCTTGCTAACTGTTCAACCCGTTGCATAAGCTGAGTTTGAGTTGAGGTGGATGTTTCCTCTTTGATTGTGACTCGTTTCTCGGCCTTCATTCTTGCCCTTTTGTCATTTAAATTCGCCTCAACGCTGACAGCAATTTTCTGCATCTCCTCCAAGGTAGGTGGGTCTCTATCTCTCAATGAATAGGCCATCTCCGGATCAAAACCATCAGGGAACTTAAGAAGTGCTGACTTTCTAGATGGCCTCAAATCATCGGGAATAGCATTATATACCGTATTGAACCTGATTATATAATCTTGAACAGACTCACACGGATTACGCTTGAGATTGTTGTATTCGGCATTGATTTGTAGCGGGTCCTTTCTTATTTCCCAGCGGTCCAAAAATTGCCTTTGCAGTACATCTAAGGAAGTAATGCTTCCGGCTGCCAATCCTCTGAACCATTTTCTAACTTCTCCGGCAAATGTTTGTACAAACAACCGCATGGTGACATCTTCTTCATCTAACTCATATAAATCAAAGAATGTGGTCATCTTGTCAATATGTTGTTGAGCGGTAATACTTTGAGGAGTGGCATCGAACATGGGGATTTTACTTTGATAATCAGCTGGCATATCATGCAGATTTGCAGGCAAAACCAGTGGGGCAAATCGGGCAGCCATTGCTCTTGGAGGGGGAGTAGGATGGGTATGAGGAGGAGGAGGTGTGATAGCAGGGATTATAATAACAGGAGGTGTAGTTTGAGGAGTTGGGGGAGTCGGAGGAGTAGGAGAAGTGGGAGGAGAACCGACTGTGGATTCAGGATAGGTGATTATAGGCGAGACTGAAACAAATGGAGGAAAAGATACTTCGTGAGCCGTGATCATAGATCCAATGTGATCAGAGATATTCTCAACAAAATCAGCGAGGGTAGTAGCTTGAATACGTGTCTGGAGATGTCTTAAGATAAAATTTTCAACCAATTTGTTATGTCTCTCAAACTCAATAGCAGCTGCAAAATCAGGGTCGGGAACTAGAGAATCAAGTGCACTTTCAGATTTGGTTTTGAACAAGGACAACTCAAAACTTTCGTCAAAGTCTAGATCTTCGAAATACTTGATAATAGCTGGAGATGAATTAGATTTGAAAATAGAACTAGGATCGGAAGCCAGCTTGGTTTTTCAAAAATACTAGGAAAGAAAAAGAATTCAGCCTATGAAAACTCTAAACCTATCATCCACGGCTCAGAGTTAACAATTATACTGGGATAAAAGTGCCAATAAAGCGCTACTTTCACAAGCTCACGGAGATCGACTGAAGCAGCGTTTATCTACTAACGCTGATGTAAAACAAGAGCGTTTTCGAAGGCTACCTGGCGTATCTTCATACTCCGTCTAAGACTTATGAAATAACACATCAATGAGCAAACGATAAGTTTTTTCTCCCCAGTATGGTCGCCAGTATGTTAGCGTTTGAAATTTCACCTCAGGCTGAGAAAGGAAAATCTCAAAGCTACATCAAACCATTCAGCCTCGTAGCTAGCCCTACGGGGCAGGAGAAGGCTCTCTCCGGTCTCTCTCGGAAAATCTTCAATTAGGGAGATGACCAACAAAGTATCACTGATATTAGGCTAGTAAACTGATAAAAGAGGTTGATTTTGGGGTTTTTGGGTTTTTGGTGGCAAATTGAGGAGAGGGCAATTTTGGCTTCGGGGATGGGACACAGTTTCTGCAGGGGAGTCTTTGGGGCGAGGTAGGAGACTGTGCTGATGTCTTTGACTGAAGTGAATGGTTAGGAATGATAGAGAGAAGGCTAAAGAGAGCAAACAATGAATTTGAATTCTCTTTAGACAGTAGAAAACATTAAAATTAAACAAATTTAAAAGCAGAGCATGGCAAGCATGAATTCTTACTTTATCACTTCATTTGTTTAATATGCAAAAGTATAGAAGGAAAATGAAACACATAACAAATCTTACAATAACTGAGGAAACACACCATCAACACATGAGTCCACAAGAATCCCAAAGATGACTGCAAAACCCTGGTCTTCCTTGCCAAAAATTGCTGAGATACAAGAGATAATACAATGAGCTACTGCTCTTTCAAGAGTCCAACCTTCCAACCCCTGAAAATGATTAAGAAAATACATAATATAGGCAATCCAACCTCTTCCTTTGCCTCTAGGGGTTGATCTCACTATCCTAGGAGCTGTTTCAACCACTTCTAAACTAAGCACTAGAAAATAGGCAGTCAAAACAACTTGCCTCTATAAACTTGGAAACCAGTTCATACATTCAATTTTTACCCTTTACATGAATGAATCTTCTAGAAGTGTTAAAAAAGAGTAAAAATGTCTTAGAGTTGCCATAATTACATCAAAGATAATCATATTTCACCCCAAAAAGTCAAACTGGAGCCAAACTGCGTTTTCTGGGCTGAACTGGTCAAATCTGACAAAATTTCCTCAACGGGTCGCACACCTTTTCGCAACGGGTCGCACACCTTTGAAGCTCTGTTTGGAGGCCTTCCCGGTGTCAGAATTGAGCAAAAGTGGGCTTGTTGGAAAGGTCTATGAGTCTAATTTTCAACCCAACTAGAATTTTTGAATTTGGAGGTCATTTGCCCTATCAAAACTTAATTCTCCCAAGACTGGTTTCTGCAACTCAAAAAAGGGGCAGAAAGTCAAATTTTTCATGTATTTTGACCTTTTGGGGCCCAAAACTTGATGAAATTTCTTAATAATGGATGAGCAAGTGTAAATTTTCATGAAAAATCCAAAAATGCTGATTTTTTGCAAAACAGAGCTACGATGACAAAGGGTCTCACCGGGGGTGAGACCCGTTGAGAAGCCAAAACCTGTAAATTGCACAAAAAATTCACAAATGACAAACTTTTCTCCAAATTTCTTGAAATTTGGGCTAGGAGTCCCCAATCAAGTACCATGCTCATTCAAAGAATCTTTGGCCAAAATTTGGAGTGGATCGGGCGTTTTCCTTCGTTTTTGTGTTTTGGCCAACCGTCCTTGGAGCACCTTCATTCTCGCCGGTATTTTTGACATTTCTTTAAAACCATGATACCTGTGCAAAAATTGAAGGAGGTTTTTCTTCCTTGGCATGTTGTGGACAAAAAACTCTCTCAGTTTTGAAAACATCATCTTTGATTGCTCAGAAGCATCATTTTAGTGAAACTTACCCCGATGTGTGGAACAAGGGTTTTGGTCGAAATGAAACGAAATTAAGGGGACACGGGGCTTCTAAATTCTTGGGGAAATTTTTGGGAGTGGGGAGGGATGTTAGAAAGCAGGGGAAAGTGGAATCTCAGAGATTGAGTGAGGGGAAAGGGTCCAAAAAGGCAAAACACAGGCCCAACCTAGAAAATTGCTAGGTTGTAGCTAGAAACTAGGGTTTGTGCAAAAATGAGGAATTTGGCGGATCTAAGGGATGGGAAGTGTTTGATAAGGTACATGAAGGATAGGGGAAGGTGTATGAACATCAGGAAACAAGTTTTGCCGATGATTTGACCGTCCAAGAGAAATTTGCTTCAAAACCCTAGGAGAGGGAAATGAGCTTGCCTAGGCACAACTGAAGCATGAATAAGGTATAAAATGACTCATTAGACACTGACATGATAATGACAACCCTATGAATGATGATAGGCTCAGCTGAATGATGACATGGACTGCCATTTGGGCAAACCCTAGACCTAATGCCTAGTGACCAAATTTTGCTTGAAGACTCACTGAAATGACAAAATTTGACCTTGACACTTCAAAATCACTTTGTAAGAGCACATTTGATCACTGGAGGAAGGCTGGAAAGACTGACACTAACACAATCAACATTTGAAACTTTGAAAACAAGAATATCCGAAGCACCTATCTTGAGAGGACCAAATTGGAAGCTCCCTTTCCATATTTCTACAGATGTTTCAGATACAGCTCTAGGAGCTGTGTCGAGTTAAAAAGATTTAGTCCATTATGCCATTTACTATACCAATAAAAATTTGACTCCCACTAAGTTGAGCTATATTGTAACTGAAAAAGAGTTCTTAGCTGTTGTTCATGCAATCAATAAGTTCAAACATTATATAACAGGCTATGAAACTTTTATTCATACTGATCATTCTGCGATTAGATATCTAATGAACAAACTTGTTACTAATGGCAGAGTTACAAGGTGGCTCCTACTTTTACAAGAATTCAATATTACTGTGTTGGATAGACCAGGGAAACAAAATACAATACCTGATTTCTTGTCTAGGATTCAGAATACTAAATAAGATTCTCCTGTAGAGGATAAGTTTCCTAATGAATATTTATTTGCAGTAACTACTAATACCCCTTGGTATGCAGATATTGCTAACTATTTGGTTACAGGGAAACTACCTCCACATCTGTTTCCTAGTGAAAGAAGAAAGATTATTCAGGAGAGTTCAAAATATTCATGGATTTCTAACGAATTGTTTAAAACAAGGTCAGATCTTGTGATTAGAAGATGTGTTCGGGAAGATGAAATACCTGATATCCTCAAGGCATGTCATGATGAACCATGCGGCAGACACTTTGCTGACAAAAGGACAACCTATAAAATCCTCTCTTTAGGATATTATCGGCCTTCCCTCTTTAAAGGTGCAAAAAAATATGTCAAAAGGTGCGACAGCTGCCAAAGAGTAGGGAAACCTACCCTTTCAAATGAAATGCCATTGCAACCATAGGTACTCATCAAACCTTTTGAAAAATATGCTTTAGATTTCATTGGACCTATTAATCCGCCATCTAAGCAAAAGAAGCATATATTGGTATGTATTGATTATGTCACTAAATGGGTAGAAGCCAAAGCATTATTTTTTGCTACTGAAAATTCAGTTATTAGTTTTCTTTATGAGGATATTTTTACTCGCTTTGGTGTTCCAAGAGAAATTGTGACAGATCAGGGAAGTCAATTCACATCCAACTTGCTGGAGAAGCTGATCGAAGAATACAAAACCAAGCACAGAAAATCTACTCCTTACCATCTGCAAGCAAATGGTCAAGTGGAGTCTACAAACAAAGTTCTCGAAAGCATCATCACCAAAACTGTTCATCTACATAGAAGAGATTGGGTAGCAAGGCTTCCTGAAGCCTTGTGGGCCTACATAACTACATGGAGAAATACAACATGACATTCTCCCTATGAACTTGTTTATGGGAAAGAAGTCCTACTCCCCATTGAGTTCCAAATCAAAACATTCAAGATGGCAGTTCAGTTGGGGATGGATCTATCAGAAGCCCAAAAGCATAGAATGGAGTATTTGAATGAGCTAGATGAGATCAGACAAGAGGCAATCCTAAGAACTTATCTAGTTCAATATTAAAGAGCTAAGTGGCATGAAAAATACATCAAAGAGAAAAATTTTCAAGAAGGAGACTGGGCATTGTTATTTGATTCCAAGTTTAAAGACTTCAAAGGTAAATTTCAGACTCATTGGCTTGGGCCATATGAGATTGACAAAGTCTTTAGCAATGGAGCGGTAAGAATCAAAACCATTGATGAACATCAAACTCCTCTTATTGTGAATGGCCACAAATTAAAGATTTATCATAAGCCACTCTCAAAAAAGGAATTTTTCAAAATCTTTGAAGATAGTTCTGCAATAAGGTTGGTGAAGAAGAACCCTTCTTCTCGACCAACCTAGCTTTTGTTTTTTTTCTGTTTTTTCAAAAAAAAAAAAAAAAATTGTATAAGCCTAAAAACCAATCATTGATTGGTATTCTTATACAGAAAATATAGGGCGAAAATCAGGGACTCCTGACGCCCTATATTTTCCAAAACAATCTCTCTCTCTTTCTCATTTTCATTCCACTCCACTTCATTTTCATTCCACTCCACTTCATTTCATTCCACTCCATTTCATTTCATCCCACTAATAAAAGTTTTTATGACCATTTTCATCCGTTCAGTCATCATTCATCCCTCTCATTCAGTCATATGATCGTTGAGTTAGTTTCCGCAGCTGAATCCAGTTTCCACAACAGCTAACTGATTCCGCAACTAGTTGTGTTTTCGCAGCTAGCACCCTATCATTCAACATTGGCAATTAGATAATAGGCAAAAAAAAATAAAAAAAATCAAATGCAGGTATGACCGAGGACATATTATGAAGACATGGGGCACCTAAAGGCATCAACAAGGGGCAGCTGATCAAAGGTTAATGGACAAAAAGTGGCAAAAATTCCAAGGTATTAGTAGAAATTTATTTCAAATGGCATTCAAAGCACATTTTTGCATATTTATTAAACCATAAGCTCCACTATATGCAATGATTGGCGTGATAGCCTCCATAACCATTCCACGACATTCCTCCACGAACTATACATTTATTTTTCCAACGGCGTCATGATTAATCCTCGGATTTAACTCATGTTTGGCTGCATTTCTACACTCCACCTGTAATTATGGGACGTGGTTGATTTGATTACAGCTCTCCTCCACCTCATAAATTCCGTAGCCATTTCATGAATGTGTTTATTTCTACTCCACAACCATCCATTTTTTAAATTCTGCTGGGTTCACTTCACTCCCCTAATATTTTATTGAAGCCACGGCTACATTACCACCTCGTTCACAGAAGTCTTTGCTCCATTCCGAGAATTCACTTCCGCTGCCTGTCCTCTGTTTTCCGCTTACAGTCACTGGTTTTCTCCATAAACCCTATTCACTCCCACTAATCCAGCCATCTCACCTCCGCTAAACCCTTCTCATGCAGACGAATTTTAAGAACAAAAGGAAAGAATGGATCTGTTGTTGAGGGTAGAACCGGAAGGGCCCAAGTTTATGGAGGGGTACCCACAAGTAAAGAACATATTGAAAAAGGCACGATGGCTATGGTTTATTAAAAAGTTCAGAGACTACAATATGGAGATCACAAAAGCTTTTGCGAGGTCTTTTAACAGCCTAGAGGTTGAAATTGGGGACCTCAAGTTTACAGTTACCGAGGCATCCATAGCAGCCACTATAGAACTCCCTCAAGAGGGAGAATGTTGGTTCAAGAACAAGAGCTTTGACGAGAAGGCTTGGAGGGTTATCCTACGCAATCCAAGTATGGATGTAACTATATTTAAATGAGGATTTCCTGTCCATGCTTTAGAAGAGAAGTGGACCAGTTTACTGTTGATTATTCAAAAGTTCATTACGTGTGAAGGCTGTTTTGGAGCAATGTATATGTATCATACCCCGACTGTTGATGAAATTTTTAGAGAATCAAACCCTAAATCTGCCTTAGTTTTTATTACTAAGCTTGAAAAAGATGTGCACAACCATCCAAAAGAATATATAGGACATAGAACCCCACTTGTATCATCACGGGTTGGTGAAAATTTTAATTGAAGACCAATTGAAGAAAAAGATGGATACCTGGGAACGGTTTTTGGTGAGAAACTATTTTCAAGATCCACCTGAAATTCCCGAGAGCAGTACAACATGAAATAGTAGGAAAAAGGAAACTAATGTGAGAATTCAAGACACTCCTAAAGAAATTAATCAAGAAGATAAGTTGCCTGAAAAAAGGGAGGAAAGAACCAAGGATAAAAAGAAAAGAAAATTGAAAGGGAAAAGAAACATAGAGGATGTATGCCAATCACCTGAACCTTCCTTAGAAGAGGACCACCAAACACTGTCTGAAAGGCTAACTCACCTTCAAGGACAATCAACTGCAGCCAGGAAGAGAGAAAAAGAAAAACAGAGTATGGAGGAAGAGGGAACTAGCCCACAAAATTTGAGGAGAAGCATCAAGATTAGAGGAAAGTGGAGGAAAGCACAAACAAAAGGGCCCCATTTTATTGACTTAGGAGGGGGAACACCGGAACAACCTCTAGCTGGCCGTAACCCACCTCATTCTCAACCAAATATTGTAACCAGTCCTCCAGATGTTGACATAAGTCCTTCTCGGCCAAACTTTGAAATCAGTCCTCCTCAACGGGACTTTGGGGTCAGCCCAAGGAAAACGTCACCTGAGATAGACCTGAATCAGCAAGAGATGTATGATTATATAGAATCCTTGGAAAAGAGAGCCACAGGTCCAAGTTCTTCATCCATCCAGCCTCATCCAACACAGGACACTCAAATCCAATCATTGAAACAATAAATTTTTGAATTAGAGGTCCTAAATAGACACATTAAACATGAAAATGAAGCATTAAAGGAACAAAGTAGGCTGGATAAAATCATTCATGACAACACAATGTTTCACCTGGGGCTATGGCAGAAAAATAATAGGAAATTAAAGAAAAAGTGCAGGAGGATAAGTAGAGCACTGATCAATCTCAAATTCAGATGCTTGATGAGGAAGCCAGGATGTTAGCAGCACCAAGAAAGAGAAGAAGAGGGTTGGATGTACTGGCAGAAGTCTCAGAGCATATGATTTGAAAGGGGGATAGTCAAAATTTTGGTTGCATGGGGACATGCAACACCTTCACCGTGGGGGTATGTTGAGCCCCGAACTTGCATCTTTCCTACACATTTTTCTAGATTCTTTCCATTCACCTGGACCCCCTAAGCTATCAATATCATTGCATATTAGTCATAAAAGAGAATTTAAAGTGGTTTTTTTAACTATGACCTTGTGTTTGCTGTTTGAACTAGATTTTTGCTTATGAGTTGCAGAATCTTTTCACTTTCTGCAACCATTTTTGTTGAACTACAGGTTGTAGGTGTCATGGGGCAAAGCAAGCCACATGGGCAAGTTGTAATGACCTGGCAATGGGTAAGGTCCCATTGGTCTAGTTAGGTTCATCAAAGAAGGCCATGGTCAACGGTGGTCAAGCGGTGGTCAAACAGGAGAGTCCTACGGCAACATGACTCTGTTTTCAAGCACGTGAAGACTTTCGTGGCTGTTTCTAGATCTTTGGAGGCACGCTGACACCTGTAGGCTGACCACGATGTGGATCCAATAGCCGCTTTCAATAGATTGCCTAGTCTCAGCGACCATGATGCTAAATCCATGGACGTTGTTTTTCACGTGTCCTCTGTTCACGTAGTTTTATAGAAAAACAATTATGAAACCTTTGTTATAAATAACACGTTCCTATACGCA
Source organism: Pinus taeda (assembly GCA_000404065.3). NCBI lineage: Eukaryota > Viridiplantae > Streptophyta > Pinopsida > Pinales > Pinaceae > Pinus > Pinus taeda. The sequence goes on along the minus strand of APFE030423932.1, from coordinate 68,103 downwards.
TAGTAGCTAGCTTTTGGAATGTAATTTTTGCTGTTAAGAACTCACTGTGCTGTGACATTAGTTTATTGTTGTAACTGTGTTTTGAGATATATATAAGAAGACTTTGTTCTACATGCTTGCGTAAACGTGATTTTGGATTGATAGCCTGTTGGATGAGGTTATGCAGAGGGCCCCTGCACACTGAGGTTTCGTTTCCATTGTTGCTGTATAGTTTTTATGTATCATTTCTTTATTTTTACTGCACATGTTTTATAACTATTCACTTGTATATATATTTCTAACATTTCACTTCTGTCCATGACTTTACAAGCTTTGTATAATGCTGATCAGTGTGTGCATGTTTTAGGATAGAGTAGGCAGCCCGGGCATTTGTATAAAATTTTCACAATAACTAGCGATATGGAATTAATCCTCTGCTGACTTTGCTTTTCTTAGTTTCTTTTAAGTTCTGTTTTGTTTATTTCAGTCTTGTTCATTTGTTTTGGTAAGTTAGTTTAGGAATCAACTCACCCATTTTATTGACAGTTACCTCCGAAAGCCATAGCTAGACTAAGTGGCGAGGTATTGAAATATTAATGCTGTGATTTGATTTTAGTTTACTTTTTTGCAATTAGATAATTGGATTTCTCATTTCATTGATGGTTACCTCTGAAATCCATAGCTAGACTAACTGGCGAGGGATTGAAATATGAATGTTGTGATTTGATTTTAGTTTACTTTTCTGTAATTAGATAATTGGATTGCTCATTTCATTGACGGTTACCTCCGAAAGCCATAGCTAGACTAACTGGCAAGGGATTGAAATATGAATGTTGTGATTTGATTTTAGTTTACTTTTCTGTAATTAGATAATTGGATTGCTCATTTCATTGACGGTTACCTCCGAAAGCCATAGCTAGACTAACTAGTGAGGGATTGAAATATGAATGCTGTGATTTGATTTTAGTTTACTTTTCTGCAATTAGATAATTGGATTGCTCATTTCGTTGACGGTTACCTCCGAAAGCCATAGCTAGGCTAACTGGCGAGGGATTGAAATATGAATGCTGTGATTTGATTTTAGTTTACTTTTCTGCAATTAGATATTGGATTGCTCATTTCATTGACGATTACCCGCGAAAGCCATAACTAGACTAACTAGCGAGGGATCGAAATATGAATGATGTAATTTAATTTTAGTTTTACTTTCTTTGTAGTCTTCGATTTCCTTGAGTGTAGTAGATTAAATCATTTTTCTGTATTTAGACATCAACAGATATGATAGTTTCATAATTAGAAGTTCATTAATTACTTGTTTTAAATAGTAGCATATTTTTCATTCTAGATTTAAGTATTATTTTGTGCTAGTATGTTATAAGACCTTCTGAAGTGTTAAGTTTTGGGAACCCTTATAAAGGACATAATTACCTTAAAACTTATAACCATACTTGCCTTCTAGAAACTTAGGAATAGGAATTCCATAAACAAAGATAAAAACCCCAAAACAACATAAAAATAAAAGATGACAAAAGTAAGAAATAGGTTATCTTGCACATATAGTGTGTCACACTTCGTCAGCTTACGAATCCCGGATTGACAATTAATGTAGCAATTTAGGACACACTAAATTGACCAAACAGGTGGTAAATTCCCTCTGCTCCTGGTTGAGTAAGTACTTACCCTCAGCGCGATACACGACGCGTCGACATGCACATGAAACTTGATGTCCCATTTCAGAAAGACCAATATAGGGGCTGATGCCATATTTTCTTTGAGCGTCTCTAGAATTTTGTTGCATTCCTCATTCCAACAATAAGTAGCATCCTTCTTCAAAAATTTTTCCATCGCAGCTGTGATCTGGGTGTAGCTTTTGATGAACTTATGATAATAGCCCGTGTGTTCGAGTGTGGCACGGAGTTGTTTGACACTTCGCAGTGCTTGTAGATTGAGTATGATGAAGATCTTTTCCATATCCACCATGAGGCCTTGCTTACAAATCACATGGCCCAGCAGGTTCCCGAATGGGACAAGGAAAGTACACTTCTTTAAGTTTAGCCCAATCTAGCGTCAGTGGCAAGTATCTAGCATCAACCATAAGCTCGCTACGTGCTTCTTAACCAATCCAAACATGATCCAATCATCAAGATAGATCTCTAAGAACTTGTGTATAAATTATTTGAATGTCGATACCACTATTCATGAAAATATCACCGACACATTCTTCAGTCCAAAGGACATCATCGTGTATTGAAAGAAACCCCATTCAGTGGCGGACGTCATTTTACTCCTATCATCTGGCGCGATCTTGATTTGGTGGTATCCTGAGAATCCATTCATGAAGGAGTAGGCTTCCTGCCCGCCCACATTTTCCAGTACCTCATCTGTAAACGAAGTTGGAAATGGATCGCTAATGTAGGCATCATTGAGCTTCCTAAGATCTACATAGATATGAATATCACCCTTCTGTTTCTTCTCTTGAAAACCATCAGACTTACCCAATCGGACTCCTTGACTGGTTCAATGATTCCTATTGCCAGCATCTTGTCCAGTTCTTCGCGAACCTTTTCTTTATATTTTGGGTTCAATCGATAGGGTCGCTGCTTAATTGGTTTTGCATCTGGCTTCAATGTTATCTTCATCATTCCCAGGTCTCTTAGGATCCCTTTTAGCTTCGTGATTTTTGTTGGGAATAAATCTTGATATTCACGCAACAATTCGATGACATTCTCCACTGAGGCATCATCTCAATATTCCCCAAGCGTTGCATACTTCGGCTCGTCTTCTGTTCCAATATTCACTTGTCTCATTTTCAATGGTGTCGTGATATCTTGATCTTTGATTTCGGGTTCGTGCACCTCATATCTCCCCTCTGATTCTGGAATGTTGACGTTTCACGGATCGTCCTCATCATCTTCTACCTGGACATTATAACATTCAAGAGCTTGGCTCAACTGTCACAACCAGTCAGGCTGTGCAGTTTCTTTTGGTTCCAGTGGTGTCTTGAAAATGGCAGCCTTTACCAGCTGTAACGTGTCGTCCACGGGATCCATCCATTGATCTTCAAAGAGGAATGTCAACAAAAACCCTTCGCGCAAGATATTCTACTCGCCTATCCCCCACTATCTTGACCCCTTCTTGCCTTTGTGCAGCCATTATGTCACTACAATCTGCGTCGTCGTCGCTTTCCTTGTCGTGCGTAGGTTCAATGTAGCATGGTCCTTCAGCTGGATCTAGCGGAATGACCACGCGAAGCACTTTGTTTCAAATACCATTGTCTGCTTCTTTAAATTAATAATCCCATTCATGTCGGTGGCCTAGTCTATCCCTAACAACACAAGATAGGGCATACTTTCATCCATGAGCTTAATAACTTCAAATTTCGTCCAAGTACTTGCGCTGTCAAGGTCTATCGTAACTTCGTGCAACCTGCCCATGGGCAATACCTTCTGCTTATTTGCCATCAGCAGTTGGATATGGGTCCATTGTAGCATAGGCTTACCCATGCCCTCCCAAGTCTATTTAGACAGTACGTTGGCATCTGAACCTAGATCCAGAATGACCTGATCCATTTCATACTCGCCGATCTGTGTTGTTAGTCGCATTTCCCTCCTAGTCCGTGATGTATGTATTCCCAACTTTCAAATGACGCGAGGTTCACTCCATCCTGTGCATCTATTTATCAACTCATGCAAGCCTTTAACTACCCTGTTGTCATAAACCAATTTTATACATGTCTCTAAAAAGGTAGTTATCATCGAGGGATCCTTATTTTCCTCCAGCTGATCCCTACTACCTGGAGTAGAGACCTCCAAGAAGCTCCCCCGAGCTTCCAGATATGTCTCCTTACCGATCCCTAAGTTCCTTTCATAAGCTCCTATGTCTATGCCACTTCTCAGTACCATGTTGACTTTGGGATCTTCCTCGCGGGGTTCAGACCTCATCATTTGCACATTTTGGGTCATTGTTGGTTGTGTTGTCCTTTTTTTGAGAATATGTGCTATCAGTGTAGGACAATCTATTAACTCATTATCAAATTGCTCATAGTAACTACATGAAATTCTAGTTGGGTTGGTACAATCTCGCATGTAAGTCCTGGTCCCCCACAGTTGTAGCAAATTATCTGCCCGCGACCCCTTCCTGGCTCCATTCCACCTCATCCTCATCCTCGGCCTTGGAACCCACCACGCGCGATTGCCGCGGCTGGATCCTGACCTCGCGCCTTAGTCTGCATTCTGTAAGCAGGTGACTGGTCCATCAACAATTGGTAGCTATGATAGTCTCTTTTCTCGTGGCCCACCAACCTGCAAAAGTTACAAAATAGCTGATGTGGGTTCTGGTTGTATTTTGGTAATAAATGACAGTTATCAGTGTTGTGATTTCCTCCCACTTGACAGATTGTGCACCAGAGTGGGGTTGTGGTGCTCAGTCCTTCCTGTGCCTCTAGTCGCAATAGGGTTGGTCCCCCCGTTGCCACAAAATTCACTGAGACTGGGCAGTGATCTTTATCATGTCCCTGGCTTCTGTACTTTATGCACCATACTTCCTCCCGAACTTCCGGTCACGGTACCTGTTCTTGTTTTAACTTCTTCATTTCCAAACAAAAATTTTGGATTTGCGCTTGGATTTGCTGAACTCCCAACCCTGGTTCTTGTAACCGAGTTTAGTGTAACCTCATTGCTGTCTCTAGCGCTTCGGCCTGGGTTGAGATCTTCTATTGTGATAAAGCCGTCCTTAGATGTGGTGTTAAGGATGCCATAAACCAAGCACAATGATGCACATCCATCAATGTCATGTTAGCCTCGCGAATAGTACTTTTCAGTCTTTGGTCCAAATCCCACGGGGTTTCACCAAGCATCATCACAATCTCTTTGAACCCTATAATCGACTGTGTTTTTGACTTTGGCTGGCTAAACTCCTTCTTCAATTCGGTCTGGATTTCTGCTGTCCCTGCCATTGGGTGATCATTCGAGTACTTTATGTACCATGTCAGTGCTCGATCCTACAACGTGCTGAATAAGGTAGCCTTTATAATATTATCATCTACAATTCGTTGTGCATTCCATACTGATGTTAACACGAACCAGAATTGTTCCAGGTCTTTACCTCCTGCTCCTTTGAATATCGGTAATTAGATTGCACTCGTCATTGTTACCCTTGAACTACTACTATTCCTGGTCACTTAAATCCTTTAGTTCTTTTCTCTATAGAGTCCCCGCGTTTCACACTAGACACCCCTTAGGTAGATCCCGGTCCCAGCAATGGAACCATTTGTTGGCTTATATGGGCCTGACCCAAGTTTGGAAGAATTATTTAGCTAAGCAAATCTCATAGTTACTGGCCCTTTCGGCAACATCCCTCGAAGTGTGGACTGAGGTCTCACTCGAGGTAGCAAGGGAGGGTGTTGGAACCAAGTTTTTGCACCCTTGGGATTTATAGATGTGGTTTGGAGGCTTTGCGCCCTGCTTTGTAGCTTCGCCCTGTGCTGTATTCACGCAAATCTGGAGTACTTCTTATTATCTATTAACGCACAGTCTACAGATCTAATCCAGAGGAGGAAGTATTGCAACCCGGTTCTACTTTAAAGTGGTCTTTAAGAAAACATTTATCACATTCATTCAGTTCACATGTTAAGATTTAAACCCAGATTCACAAGTATTCAATAAGAAGTGCACATAAATCAAACAATATTATTAACCGTACAAAATGCCAGATTCGCGATAATTCAGAGATCACAAATAATTCATAGAATGAACTTAACTTTATTTCAACTTTGTTAAGAAGAGCTTCGGCGTAAATCACATGAAAGAGTTTTTGTCGACGCGTTTCGAACCAACTAGTGTGGTTCAACTTATCACCCATACAACCAGATCTTCCCCACGCACTCAGCTGCAGAGGTCCATGCACACAGCTGTGGACTCTTCCAGGGCTCTACGCACACAACTGCAGAGCCTATATCCTCTACCCCAACCCTCGACTCAGACTTATATACACTTTCAGAGTGCTTCCTTTAACAACCCATTACAATTTATATCTAATATCATACCCAAAAAGAACTGCCTTTTCCTAATAGAGCTGCGCTCTATTTATACCTTCCTATGGTCTGTGGACCGACTTACTTCCTATTATTTTACATTATTTCTTGGGTGGAAAACCTTTTGACTTGACCTTTTACATTTCGCGCTCCGCATACTTTGGAGTTTTTGCAATAATTTAATCCAAATTTCTAGGCTTTCTGCCCTAAAATAGTTATGCGAGACCTCCGCTACCCAACAGGTCAACAAGTCATTGCCTCCTAGAATTATACAATTTTTGAGCTGAAGCCCAGTGTTGGGATGGATTATGAAATTTCCTGAGGGAGGGTTACCTAGCTGGATTGCACAATTTTGGAGCTCAGCAGGCAGCCCAATAGGATTACATAATTTCTGGAGGGAAGGCTGGTTCCCCTCTAGAATTGTGCAATTTTCAAGGGGAGCATTTCAGCCGGAAAATTGTCTAAGTCCGTAATGACAGCTTGCGGGTGGGAGACAAATAAGTTGACATGCATAGGTTGTTCAACCACTGAAACTTAGCTAAAGCTTATGTACTTGATAGTGCAAGACTTGCTGCTAAGGATGATTGGTTAGGAGGCTCCAAACGAGGCTAAGGAAAAATTTGAAGGGTTGTTGTAGCTGCTACAACACTTGGCAACACATTGGTGGAACTCCAACTCTATGAATGGACCTTGTTTCATGAAAATAAAGTCTAACTCCTCCAGAAGTATTGCTCGATTATCAGATCATCTTGATTCCCACACTAGCTTGATTGAAAGATGTAGCATGTGCCATTCTCTTGGTCGGTCAACACACATTTCAAGCCAAGTTAACATAGTTGTTTCGATTTGGGGATGAGGGGTATATTAGTACACAAGCAATATGATAGTTAGAGTTTAAGTTTCATCTTTGGTGTTGCTCCACTACCAGTAGGCCTGGATAGTAACCCAACAGAGTCACGCAGTAACACAAGCATCGATCCATCACCAGTGAGCCTGGTCAGTACCCCGACAGATTTACTTGCATCACCTCTCTGCACAGGAAGCCTTTCTCTTCTTTCGCCTTATTCATTTTTCATTTTTCAAAATTTTTCATATTTTCATATTTTCATTTTTTTAACAACTGTGCATAACACTTATTCATTTAAGAGGTGGAAGAGGGATCCCGACTTATTGAGAGAAGAAGAGGTTGTTCCTTTAGAGAAGTATTTTGTGTATACCTCTAACATGCTTGTTAAGGTTTCCTCCCTCACTTTACTCTACTTGACTAAGCTGACAAGGGTTAACCCAAAACAACTGAATAGAGTAGGTGATACTAGTTAGTGTGCAAGCATTGTGTTTTCATCAAGATTTACTTCGAACATAACATATTTTCCATTGGTGTATTATGGACTGAATATGACAAGTTCATCATGCAGATACGGGACAAGAAATAACCAAGTATTAATAACTACACAAGTCCTCTTATGCTTTACCCTGCTTATTTCAAGAGTCACACACAGTTTCATGTGAAACTAAATTACGAATGTAAACAAGGAAACAAACAACAAAACAAAGCAAAAGCATAAGTAAATGCACAAGCGAGAAAGTAAGCAAAACAAGCAAGAAAGAAAACAAACACACAAAGTAAGAGGAAAACATGCATGCAAGAACACAAGACAAGAAGCAAGCATGACTCCTACTCCTAAGCTAATGATGCATGGGTCTACTCACGTGAAGTGATACTTCCAATGTAAGCACTTGCACATTGGTCGACCCATGTTGGTGAAGGCATGGTTCACGAATAGCGTAGTCATGTAAACCAGCAAACATGAAAGATATAATGATGAAGACAAACACACTTCAGGGTTAAGTGCATCCACAGAAAAGAAATGAGTGAAAGCACATGACATGCATGTTGTGGACTTGCATTGGTGTTGTGCTACATTGTGTGTAGATTTTAAGCATACACATTCTCTTGACTATGACTTGCAAGAAAATGTGAGAAAGGTAGACCACTTACGTCGCACAAGTGTGCTTGTTGTGTAAGATTCCTCGAATGTAAGAACGATGGGATCATATAATTCGAGTGGAGGAAGAAAAATGTGGGTGTTTGGTTGATCTTGAATGCAAAGCAGAGATTGATGAGGATCCTTTTGTGTTTCAATAATTTCCTGATCAGAAGTAAAACTAACCTGAGGACAACGAGGGCCTGACATAACCATCAACTCAGGCTAAAGTACCTTGATAGCCTGCGGGGTTTCGATTTCGTCGACAGGTATATTATCAGGGACTAGTGGCTTAGACATATAAACAACGAGTGAATCAACATCATGATCGAATGAAGAAGTACAAATATCACACACACCACGATAAAAAAATTGGGGATGTTCATCGACATCCTCATGATTTGATGAATCGAGTAGAGGGGTAGATGAGAAGCGAAGATGTTCACCCTTTGTGTTTTTAGAAATGATAGATGACAAATTGGATGATTTTCAGCAGAAGATGTGTCATGTGAATGATTGGAAGTAGAAACATCCGAAAATGAGTTTTCATAGGGGAAATCAATAGTGAAAGAATCACAAGGGATGTCAGCATAAAGCAGATGAGGCGCAGATGGAAGGGAGTCATCCTTCACCGTAGGTTCTTCTTTAAATTCTCGCACACACTCATCATGCATGATAATGTAGGTTGGCTTCACAACACCAACTCCGTCAACATATTGATCCTCATTCACAAAAAGTGTGGAGTCCAGAATGAAAGAACACAAGACAACAAAATCCAGAGGATCGATAGAACATGAGGACGAAGGTTGAAGGAACGAATCCATGTGACAACCAATAGGATTGCAAACCAAATCTATGCAAATATCAAGAGCGGGTGGGGTGGGAGGATGTGACAATTCAACAATGTGTGTGCATGTTCTCCCACATAACTCTACAGTGGTGGAGCTATTTGATGAGGTGAAGGCGGAAAATCACTTGTGACAACAATTGTGCCTACCTGTGATTGCACAACTCCATCATCGGAGTATGCTGAACGGGATTCAAATTATTTCAAGAGTTGTGGGTTATTGGATATGTGAAGAATATACTTAAATCTTCCATCGAGGAATTCCCAATCAATCTCATCTTTGTGAAATCGATATAAAAGATTATGAAAGCACATGTAAAATTGTTCAACATATTCATTAGGTGCTTTTTGTAATTCTAGAATCTCTTAGTTGAGTGCTTTATGATCGAAGTGATTGAAAGCATGGTCTATCTCTACAACTAGATGAGAAAGATAATGAATATATTTTTCAGGCAGTGTGGCACACCAATGCATTGGGTGCCCTTGAAGCATGTAGATGAACAACACACAAGTCACGTAATATTCAAGATTTCATGTCTTTCGCACGAGCCTACAACACCAACCGCATGCCTAACCAAGGCTACGTAGCCTCCAACATCGTATGTTTTATGTGACAAGTTATCCCAGAGCTCTTTCGAGACTTCAAAGTCATTTCCGTAAGACATACACTCCAAAAGAGAAACTTTGTAGTTAGTCATGATAAATGTGCAGAGATTCAAAGCAAATGTGAGGACTCAGCTTGTCATCTGTCCCTCCTTCTAGTGCCAAAATGTTGATGGTGCTGGACCCACCAACATGTTAGGGGATCTCCCTGGTAAGAAGTCCCGACTAGACCTCAGATCATTTGGTGTAGGAGTCCCAATAGTGGGTCATACAATATCGCCTTGACCATGGTTGCGCGCAGAGGCAAGAAAGATGTCCTTGTTGGTAGCAAGGGTCCAGTGCAACAAGCCAAGGAAGGTGCATGAAGGGTTCTAACATATGGAAATTGGGATAAGTACACCCTTTGGAAACCTTTGGAAACATGCAGCTTGGAAGGGAATACACGAGTAAAGATACATCAAAATCTAAAAGGCAGGTGAACCAACTATCCAAAGTGATGGTTAAACCAACAACACATGTCAACTAGATTCAAACATACATATATAGAAAGAGTCCATACATACATGCATAAGCAAACAAATACATGTAATCAATACAACTAAAATACAATAACAACATATGCATGAAACATGCTGGCCCTGTTATATAAAGAAAGTGAAAGTTCCAATCATACACACAACCATGTCCAACTACTAGTCCCCACAACAGAACATTATAGTCACTGCCGCCTGCTCCTCCGAAGAGATATACTAGCTCTGCACTATGGAGAAGCCAAGGCTCATTACAGTACACTCCAAGCCTTCTCTAAGATACACCTATAGGAAGCTTGGCTCCCCAAAAGCCTATAAAATGAGTTTTGAGGCTCTATATATAGCAAAGGGTGGGGTGACCTTTGACATTCCCCTTTGTGACTCTTCACCTACCCTCATGACTCTTCAACTACTACATGACCATAACATTCTACTATCGACACTTGTTCTTTCACTTTTACAAGATGTTACATTACAATCTTCACATGTAACCATGTGAGAAAAAATAGGCTTGAGCAAGCCATGCAAGTTCTTACTAAGACTTAGATAGTTGTGGGAAGACCAACTCTTCGACATCCTTGCGAGATCGGCGGTGGCGAACTGATTCCAAGCTTGGTAGTCCGTGGTGGTGTCTGCATGCTCAATGGTGACATCCTTTTGAAAGAGAACTATTGCCTTCGTTGCATTCAGGTACACTGATTTGGTACCTCTGTCCAAATCATCTATTAACATGCGCATCATAGTCTTGAGTACAACCGGACCAGCAACATACTGGTGCATAGTGTCTGCGTTGATCTCCAAGTGTGTTCTGGTGGCTATGCACATCAACTCATCGAAGTACATTTCTAGCTCCAGTCAAACTTGGTCCTTTGTCTTTGCCTTGGCGAGTGTGCCCATGGCTGGGATCACATGTGTGTGCACAATGACATCCATGCTCCTGAACACCCTTGGATGTGATCGACAACACTTCTCACCTTGTTTGCTCTATGCTAGCTGCTGGGATGGAGCTATAACCTGTATGGGTGCAATTTCATCAGTCTATGCATGTTGCACCTCCTGCTGTACCTATTCCTACTGCGCTTCCTTCTCTTGTCTGTGCAGGTCCTGTTCTCCATTGAGTTTCTATTTCAACACCTACAACTCTTCTCTTTTTATCTCTCTAACATTTCATGATCCTCTTGTCACATTGTCACCTCATAGCCTCAATCTCCAAAATTGCTTTCATCACAAGTGGATTTGCTTTGAACTTACAGATTTGCTTTGCCTTGGTGCTGTCAACAACCTTCCTCTTACATTTGTCACATGCAAGTTTGCTACACTTTGTTGCTACTGATGGTGCTGCTGATTATGATGCTATTGCCATTTCATATTGATATCCTTGTTTATGAAAGACTTGGTGTCTTCATATATAGGCAAGCTCATAGGCACTTGGTCAACTGTATTTCTAGTTGCGCTCTCAATGGTGTCCTTCGACTTTGCTTGCCTAGAGGCCATTGTACCTGTACTGCTGAGAGGCAGACGAAAACCTGTGACACCTGGAGACATAGCAACACTCATGACAATGAATTTGTTAGTTGAAAACCAAAACAAATTGGATGGTTGTCATGCAACATACCTATGTGACTCATTGTGGAGATTGAGAAATTTTCACTGGGAGGCTGGGAGACTGACTACCAAAAATATGGAAGGCATAGTACGGTTGTTAGGAGGATGACTGACTGCTGGAACTGTGTAATTCATAGTCCAGTCTAGTCTACTAAGGACTAAAACTACGCTATGCACAATTCCAATCAGCAGTGACATGCAAGCGTAGGGACTACATTGCACAATTTCTGGGTCAGCAGGGCACTAACTCCCAAAATTGCGCAGAGCAAGCTTGGAGGTAAGTTCTGGCGAGGTTTGTGCAATTTCTGGAGGGAAGGCTGAGCCTTCACTTCCAGAAATTCACATTGCTATTAGGGCAAGGCAAGGTCTGGGTCAAGGCAACCTAGACCCACCGATGAGCATCTGAAAATATGAAAAGGTTTGGATGCATGGAGACACTAAGTATAAGCAAGAGTGAATGATCATGCATGCAAACAATGAGTGCAAGTTTGCAAAAACAGGAAAGTGAGTATGTGTGTGAAGTGAGTCACCACAACAACGACCATTAGTGTAGAAACAATGTCATGCATATTACAATAGTGAGATGCTAAGAAAAACTGAAACAATGCTTCTGCAAGCTAACGTGCATCAAAACGACAACAAGCGTTCATTGAAATCAAGTAGACAACACTTACACAAAGCAAAATACAAAAAGTGGCAGAAACACAACACAAGATATGAAAGGTAGACTTACCTTGAAATAACTGAGTTGAATGTGTCGAAGACTCCTAGATGCGATATGGGATGTCAAAGCTGCAATATTGACATGAGAAATGATCTCTGCAGTGTATGGTATATAAGTTTTGATAAGATCAAGGTTATGAGGCGCATGCCATGAATCTAGAAAAAATCAACACTTGGCGGGAGGTTTCTAAAACAATATTTGCATGTAACCTCAAGCTGCTAAAATAAATCCCTAAAATATAGGGATGCATTTTGCATGTTTCCTTTTACTATTTCGGGAAAATAAGCCCATGCGTGCAAATTGGGATAGCTCAGTCCTAGAGGGGACTGGTCGACCTGAAGGCACATGCATCATTCTATAATTTTGCAAAAGGGATTTGCGTAGTTTCTGGGTTGAGCAGGGCTGGTTGTCGCTCAGGCATTGCACAATTTCTAGGGTCAACGGAACACTGCCTCCCAGAATTTTGAAATTTATGAGTTGAAGCCTAATGTTGGGTTGGATTGTGCAATTTCCCGAGGGAGGGCTACCTGGCTGGATTGCACAATTCTGGAGCTCAGTAGTGAGCCCAACACGATTGCACAATTCCTGGAGGGAAGGCTAATTCCCCTCCAGAATTGCACAATTTTCAAGGGGAGCATGTCAGCTAGAAAGTTGTCTAAGTCCAGAATGATAGCCTGTGGGTGGGAGACAAACAAGTTGACATGCACAAGTTGTTGAGCCACTGAAACTCAGTTGAAGCCTATGTACTTGAAAAAGCAAGAAATGCTTCTAAGGGTGGTTGGTTGGGAGGCTCCAAAACAAAGCTAAGGAAAATTTTGGAGGGTTGTTGTAGCCTCTACAACACAAGGATATAAGAACCATATAAGCCACATATAAAATATTATATTTACCCATAAAATACCAATGAGAAAGATCTCTTATTGATGATTGGATAAGCTGACCAAGTATGGGACTTCCATGAACCACCTAAACGTAGAGTAGGATGAACCAAATCTTTCTTTCAGCGAGTTGCTCCTGTGCCATATTCCAAGCATGAATGTGGGATATCATAAAACAAATCAATCAAAACCATCCAAGTCTTCCAGAGGCCAAACCACCTCAACCCTCAACAAATGATTCCACCTAATGGTTGAACATCACCAACCATTAACAAATTGGTCTCTACTGAAGCTGTGCAGGGCTTCAAAGTGTTTTCTCCAACTAGGGCTTCCAGGACTAGTAACTCAACCCACCAAGGGCTTCCAAAGCATTTTCCCAAATGTTTACGGTGCTGGACCTGCCAACATGTTAGGGGATCTCTTCGATAAGAATTCCCAATTAGACCTCATATCGCTTGGTGTAGGAGTCCCAAAAGTGGGTCATACGGTAATGCCTTGACCATGGTTTCACATAGAGGCAAGTAAGATGTCCCTGTTGGTAGCAACAGTGTGACATATGCAGTAAGTTAAGGAAGGTGCATGAGCAGTTCTAACACACGGAGGGTGAGGTGAGTGCGCCCCTTGGAAACTTGTGATAACACAGAGTTAAGAAGGGAAAACATGAGAAAAGATGCATCACAACATGGAAGGCAAGCTAGCTAGCAATCAAAAGTGATGGTTAAACCAACAACATATTTCAGAAAGATTCATACATACATATACATAAATGGATACACATGCATGCATAAGAAAACATATACATATATCATTTAGAGCACTCAGGATAGTTGAAATACAATACAATACATGCATGAAACATGCTAGCTCTGTTATTTTAAGAAGTGTAAGTTCCAATCATACAATACATCCATGTCCAACCACTAGTTCTGATAGTGGAAATTTATAGCCACAGTTGCCTACTCCTCCAAAGAGATATACTAGCTCTGCATAGTGGAGAAGCCATGACTCATTACAATACTATCCAAGCTCTCTCTAAGAGAGTCCTATTGGAATCTTGGCTGACCAAAAGCCTATACAATGAGTTATGAAGGAATATATATAGAAAAGGGTGGGGTGGCCCTTGACATTTCCCTTTGTGACAATTCATCTATCCTCATGAATCTTCGCCTACTCTATGACTATTACATCCAACTATTGACACTTGAACTTACACTTGACAAGACATTACATTACAATGCACATGTACCCATGTGAGACAAAATGGCTTGAGCAAGCCATGCAAGACATCACTATGACTCAGAACACTGTTGGAAGACCAGCTCTTCGACATCCTCACGGTGGTCAACAGTAGTGAACAAATGCCAAGCTTGGTAGTCTGTGATGGTGTCCATGTACTCTAAGGTCACATCTTTCTGGAAGCGAACTCTTGCCTCCATAGCATCCAAGTACATTGCTCAGGATCCTGTGTCCAACTCGTCTGATAGCATGTGTATCATTGTATTGAGTGTGACCATACCAACAACATACTTGTGCATGGTGTCTACATTGATTGACAAGTCTGGGTTGGTGGCTATGCACATCAACTCGTCAAAGGATGAGTCAAGCTCTAGTCATACTTGTGCCTTTGTATTTACCTAGGTGAGTGTCCCAATAGATGGGATCACATGTGTGTGCACAACAACAATCCATACTCTTGAATACACGTGCATGGGAAGCCTGTAGACTAGTGATGAGCTACGAGAGATCTTCATAGTTTCGGATCTGACTCCAGATGTGTGCCTTCAGCTCAACTACAGGCTTCATCATCTTAGGAAAGTGTAGCAGGGCTCCCTTGTATCTCATCGCCCATGTTTGCATGTAATCAACAACAACATGCACACTCGACAGGATACGTGCTCTTCTAGCACATCGCTGCTGCCAACTGTTGAGATGGATGACTGCCTTATGCATGATACCAAACTTGGTATACAACGGCCACATGACTATGCAAGGAACAATACTTCATCTAGTATTGCCCTCTTCAATTATGCTCGGGCGGATGATATAACAATTTCTCCTCCCTTCTCGGCCGTATATAGCTCTTTAGCCATTCACTCGGTCTTAGCTATCACGAAGCGAACAATCGAGCTAGTGGTTTCGACATATTCTCTCATAGCATCAACCAATGCTGCTGGATGTTTATGCACATCGGAAACGATCACTCGTTTCTCAAACTGCACAGGAGATGTATGATCATCCAGAATCGACACTCTGTGAGATTGCACAACTCTATGTTGAGACTCGTCAAATGAGATGTTGTGCATCTCCTCCTCTAGATTGTCTCTAAGGATTACATTCTCCTTGGTCGATTGGGACTTTCTCCTCTTCTGGTCATGGTGAAGTTGGTGGGTTGATCTCTTCATGGTGAGGCATGAGGTCGATGTCTTGCTTTGACTCCTGTTGCTCCATATGTGTATCCATCTATTCAAGTGCTTGCTCTATCTCCTGAGTGAAGTCAGGCGTAGTTTCATCTATTTTCACAAGTTGTGCCCCCTGTTGTACCTATTCCTGCTACACTTCCTTCTCTTGTATGTGCAAATCATGTTCTTTCTAGAGTTTCTCCTTCATCTCATGCAACTCCTTCTCTATTTCCTCCATTCTTCATTTCTCTCTCTACCTTTGCGCCTTTCTCTTGTCGCGTTGTTGCCTCTTTTCCTATATTGCCAAAGATTCTTTCTGCACAAGTGGGTCTGCTCGGAACTTTTAGCTTTGCTCTTCCTCCATGCTATCGAAAATCTTCGTCTTGCCTTTGTCGTGCACTTGTATGTTTACCTCTGTTACTGCTGCTTCTGGTGCTCTCCGAGATGCTGCTTCGCTATCCATTCCTTAGTGAGGTTGATTGGTTCATTGAGTTTGGAGGAGTTGTAACAATATCTCCATGGATCTTCCTCTACCCAATGACATGCCCCGTGGATCCAGTTAAACTGTACTCTCATGCAGTGGTCTTTCACAAGACAATACATGTCATACGGATTGCAACTTTGGGCATTGAATGGATGTTTCTTCATCCGTTCTACTTTGACATCCACATGCTTGATGGTATGTATCTCATAAGACCCGATCCGTAACGAAAGAGCAGGCCAAGGTGCCTTCTTCTTCTAGTGCAACCTAGCTGATAAGCCTGTCAAGATGCGATATGCTACTTCCTGCATGACGAGTTTGTCCAAGGGAAACTTCGGTAGAACATGTAGAGGCTTCTCCACATTGTACATCTGTATGAAGGTTCCAGATGGTCAGGCATACCAATCAGCTATATCGATCAATGCCTCCAATGCTGGCTTCGACATGTAGGGTGGATCCTATTCAAATATCATCTTGTACACTGGGGTGACAAAATGATCGAAAAACTATGTGATAACTCCTCTGAAGCTGAATTCATACAACATCTTATAATAAGTGTTCACAGAGGTCTCCGCTGGTGTCCATGCCCATTTCAAGCCTGGGAACTCCTGACAAGCACAATTTACATCCAAGACGTAGGAAGACATGTAGATTCTTGCTTCCATACCTTTGGGCGGTTGTTGAGCCCTTGTTAACTATTCCTTCAGTTGATGAGCCAACATGTTGGACTAGTTGCATGTTTTTCCTTCTTTGACCAGTTGGTCCAATGCGATCACCAAACTCTGTGGGAAGGTTTCCGTGCTTTCTTCGCCATATAGATGACATGCAAAGATGACAAAGTATTGATATGCCTTCCGCAGTATCTTTGTCTTGTAGATCTGATTGGGTGTCATCCTGAATTTAGTCAGCTCCTTCACCTAGTTCTTCAAGATATCTCTAGAGTTGGCATTACTGCTGGGTATGCTGAAGGGAGTCTCCATGGTTATCATGGGCCTTGACATCTAATACATCTAACCATAATCCTATACCTTGAAGGTAGAAATCTCCTTCCTGCTTACACTGCTCAATGTCATCATCTTAGGATCAGTGTGTGAGAAGATCCATTGTATCATGTCCACACATGGGGGCATGAGATACCTGCATGAAATTTGGTACAAGCCAAGCTTGTGGATGCTCACATAGACTTGGCAGTTTTCGAGGTCTTCCCAAAATTTGCCTGCAAATGCATCATTGACCTCTTACTATCTCAGCATGATTTTCTTATCTACAATTAGCTTTGTATCTTCATAGATCGACAGACTTGTAGACACTCGCTTAACTGCTGATCCAGTTGCACTTCCGTCAATGTCCTTTGATCCTGCTCTCTTGGAGGCCATTGATCCTGGATTGCTAAGAGGTGGACGAATACCTACTAGATCTAGAGACAAAGCGACATGCATGGCAAGAAATCTATTAGCTAAAACCAAAGCAAACTTAGGAATGACATGTAATATACCTGGGGATTGATTGGCAAAGATTGCACAATTTTTCCTGGGAGGTTGGGAGACTAGTTGCCAAAACTGCACAAAAGGTAGTCTGGGATGTCTGGGAGGCTGGCTGTATGCTCGAATTACGCAATGCGTAATCCAAGATGGCCTGCTATCTTTTGGAATTGTGTAATGCACAATTTCAGCTGGCAATGGTTGCAGGCCCAGTGACTGCATTGCGCAATTTTCTAAGCCAGTACTCACTGTCCCTCAGAATTGCATAATGCAAGACTAGAGGATAGTCACTAGGCAAAAATGCACATTTTCTAAGGGGAATAAAGAGCCTTCCCTCTCAATATTGTGCATGTTGTCTTGGTGAGGCAGAGTTCGAGCCAAGGCTGCCCAGACATATCCGACGGGAAACTGAAAGCAATGTGAATGTGATTTCATGGCAATAATGAGTGTAAGAAGGAGTGAATGATCGTGCATGAAAACAATGAATGAAAGATTCAGAAAATGGAACAACATGCATGTGGTTGAAGCGAGTCGTCGAATCAAACAACCGTTCATGCAAAACAGTTTCATGCATGTGACAACAATGAGATGTTAACGAAAACTAAAATGGTGCTAGTACAAGCTATTATGCATGTAAACAACAGTAAGAATTCACAAAAATTAAGCAAACAACACCCACACAAGCCAAACATAAAAAGCGACATAAATGATGCAAAAGACAAATTAAGAGGACTTATCCATGAATAATTGATATGGATGTGTCGAAGACTCCTAGATGTGATGTGGGATGTCAGAGCTCCAAGATCAATGTGAATAAGTGAGATCTGGAGCATCAAATAAATAAGTTTGAGGCTCGTGACACGCATGCCACAAATATAGGAAAAAGTGACACTTGGAGGAAAGATTAGAAAAACGATCTTTGCATGTAACCTCCAACTGGTAAAAATAGATCCCTAAAATATAAGGATGCTTTTTTGCATGTTTCTTTTTGCCATTCTGGGAAAAAGAAGCCCATGCATGCAAGTCTTCTCGGTCCTGGGTGGAACCAGTCAACTAAATGGCACATGCAACAACCTGCTCAACTAAGGGGAAAATTTGCACATTTCTGGGAGGGAGCTGGGTTGACTGCTTAGATGGATTGCACAATTTCTAGGCTGAGTAGCTTACTGTTGCCTAGAATTGCACAATTTTTGAGCTGAGAAACCCTGCTGGGAGGAATTGAGTAATTTTCTCAGTGAAGCTTGATAGGCAAATTTGCGCAATTCTAGAGCCTAGCAGGTTGCCAGATAGAGTTTCGTAATTTTTGGAGGGAAGGATGGTTCCCCTCCATAATTGCGCAATTTCTTGAGGGAACTGCTAAGCCTGCAGCTGCACCAAGTTTGGAGAAACAACTAGTGAGGGGGATGTAACAAGCTCTCATGCACAGGCTGGAAACCTGCTAAAAAATCATTGAAGCTTGTGTACTTGACACGGCAAGACATGTTGTTGAGGATGGTTGATAGGGAGGCTCCAAAATGAAGCTAAGGCAAAATTTTTGAGGATGGTTGTAGCTGCTGTTAGTGTCAGTATTTACAGCCTTCCTCCAGTGATCAAATATGCTCTTACAAAGTGATTTTGAAGTGTCAAGGTCAAATTTTGTCATTTCAAAGAGTTTTCAAGCAAAATTTGGTCACTAGGCATTAGGTCTAGGGTTTGCTTTCACTCCTTCTAAAGTTGTCCAAATGGCGGTCTATGTCATCATTCAGCTGGGCCTATCATCATTCAGAGGGTTGTCATCATCATGTCAAGTTCCATAGGGTCATTTTACAGCTTGTTCATGCTTCAGTTGTGCCTTGGCAAGTTCATTTCCCTCTCCTAGGGTTTTGAAGCCAATTTCTCTTGGATGGTCAAATCAATGGCAAAATTTGTTTCTTGATGTTCATACACCTTCCCCTATCCTTAAAGTACCATATCATACACTTCCCAAC
>APFE030423932.1:3749-20907 GCA_000404065.3 Pinus taeda | reverse complement strand
GGGACCAAAACACTTAGAGAAAACACATGGAATGGATCACAATGTTTTCGATGACAGTATTCAAGACCAAGGTAGGCCCCTAAATTTAGTGTAGGCCAAAATTTGGGAGGGTGTTTTAGCAAAAACAACACTTGGCGACACACTCATAGAATTCCAGCTTCTTTGTCTTAGTTGACTCTTCTGTGTAGGGTCTTAATTCTTCAGGAATTATTGATTCATTGTGCACATTACTTTAGCTTCCTGACTCACGTCGTGAATAGACATAGTCCCCTTTGTTCCTTCTTGATTTTAACTCAATTAAAAGATTCAAAAATATAGTAATGTTTCGAATTAGAAAGCGTAGTGAAGTTCACGAGCTTTATATTTTCAGAGTATAAGTTTTCATCTTTGGTGTTGCTCCACTATGAGTAGGCTTGGATAGTACACCGATGGAGTCACTATAGTAACAGAAAAATTTCTCTGCTGCCAGCGAGCATGGACAGTACCCCGACAAAGTTTCTTGTTTCACCTCTCTACGTAGGAAGCCTTTCTCTTCTTTTGCCTTTATTTATATATTTAAAGAGCAATATGCATTGGCACTTATTCATTTTATGGTCGAAAGAGGGATCGTGACTTATTGAGAGCATGAAAGGCCTATGATTTAGGTTTTCTCATTTAGATTTTCTGCTTTTCCTCTTCTACTAATTGGATAAGCATGAAAATACAGAAATATAAAGAATCGAGTGTGGGCATTAGGTTTCCTGAATAGACACAAGTATCATGGATTGACCAAAACTCTCCTTATGGATGGATCGTAATTTCCGTTGGAACTTCATTGACCAACATATGTAACCAACAAAAAGAAGGACCAAAGGTTAGCCAAATGTTGTAGTGTCAAGATAATTTTCAATTTTTCCACATTGCCTTTTGAGCCAACAAAAAACTTCATGCAAGGTCCTACAAAACAAAATAAAATACAACACACAACAAGGAAACAAAACCATAAGACAAAATGGAAGGAGGCTAACCGAAAGATGATGCAAAAGCAAAATGAGGAAACTCAAGACAAACTACAAAAAATGAATGCAAGATGAATGTGCAGGTAAACTAATATGCAATTATACCTACTCCTAACCTTATCATCTAGAAGGTGGAGGTAACATAAAATGAAATTTCCAGTGAAGCCACCGTAACTGCCTCCAACCTACATTCACAAAGATATAAGCAATTAAAAATGATATAAATCAATGTGCAGCAAAACAGATAAGAACTTGAATAACTTGACAACAATTTGAAGCTCTTTCCTGTTATAAGAATGATATACCATAGCTACTACTTCTCACCAGCTCACATTCTTACCATTTTTATGAAAACCATCATTCAACAAACCTCGGAAGATTCTTGCAAATGTGTCTTCAACTACATCGAACTCCTTAACAAGCACGCGGAAAGATAAAAAATTATCATTTGCAACAGAGCCTACCAAGTAAGATTGCTCCAATCATTCAACGTTTCGATCATAAAATTCATGATAATCCTCTTGAAAACCCTAAAATCTTTGAAAAGATGAATTTTCAATTAGAGGCATGGGATTATGATGAGAATCTTGTGAAGGAAATAGATCTAATCATATTCAATAGACATGTTAATACAAAGAGGATTTGACATAACCATCAACGATTGCGGAAGTGCCTCAGTTGCTTGACAAGTACCCAGATAGTGAGGTGTTAAACCATAAAGATCAAAGGATGTAAAACAATTGTCATTGGATGTGCTGATGGGAAAATAGTAAGTTAAATGACAATAATCAGAGACATAATCATGATCAAATGGGCTAATTAAAGCATCAAATCCCCAGTTTGTAATTACCAAAGATAAATCAACTTGAATAGTTTCGCAATTGCTTTGCATAATAGAATCATCTTCCTCACATGATGAGTGTAACAAACCATTTTATTATAACTAGTTGGACACTACACTAGCATCATAATCGTCAAAAGAAGTAAAAATGAATTCTAGTAAAGAAATCACATGAAGCCAGTCAGGGTAAAACAAGTCAAGAATAATTTTATTCGTCAAATAATCCATGCATTCACTAACACTCAAGGATTTTAGGTGTGATGAAGAAAATGATTAGCATCAAAATATTCACAAGAAGGACCAAGAATTGATTTTTTCAAAAGAATGTGACAAGCATGATTTCCTTGGCCAAATATAATATTTAGATTAATAAACTTCGCAATTCCATGCTTTTGTGAGAGACACACTCTCCAAAATTGGGTTAAGAGAAAGAGTTTTGCATGGAGATGAATAAACTGAAATAAATACTTGAATCTGATTAGAAACCGAACCTTGAAAGTGTAAGAGATTATATCTGCAATGCCAAAAATATTTCAAGAAGGAATTTACATCGAGCGAAACCATGTAGAAAGAAGAATTTTGTGAGGAAAACTATACCTGACTCAGTTCGGGGCTCTTAACAGAGTTGTAAGGTCCTGACATAACCATCAATGGAAGTTGAAGTGCCTCAACTCCCTGACAAGTCCCGAAACTTCCAAGGATTATAAAATCACATTTTGAAGATTGAACCAGATCATGCATGATGTGAGGACAATTGCTTTGAATTTAATGATATCATTATCAATAGGATGAAAACCATCTCTGTCATTGATTTTATTGGATGTTATAACTTTGAAAACCAAATTACTCAAGTCAAAATATTCTTCTAATCACAAGTCTAGAGATGTATGAATCGAAGAAATTTCATGAGAAAATTGATTTGAAGAGTTGTCTTCATGCAAAACAAGAGATGATACATGATGGAAAGGATACTCAGTGATCTAATTATTTTCTATTTCATCATGGAAAACCTCACTACCTTGTGTCAATTAAGAAGTGACCTCATCCGATGAAGAACTTGGAGAGAATGGAGTATCTTCATTGCATGTAGATGTATCACAAACAGGTGAGAAAAAGGGAGAGGGATGAAGAGGAAGTTTCGATAAGAACATTTTCTTTAGCTAGATCAGAACCTAGATCTAATTACATCATATCAAAATCTTCTAAAGGAACCGAAAAATCAGTTGGCGCACTTGGGAATTTATCATCGCGTATATTAGCATAATCACCATCATCAGAATGATTATTGCCTAAGAATACGGATCTGAAAAAATTGATTTAATTTGATTCACTACAAATATTAGAAGATTTAAAATCATCCAAGAATGTAAGAGCATCATCTTGACACGAAATATTTTGAAAAAGAGAAGAAATAATGAAAGAATCTTCACCTTCCTGATCCTCTACCTGTGTAAAGTGACTACCTTGAACCTGATCGCAATTTTGACCAACAACTTGAAAAATAGGAGTGCGAAAAACTAGTTGGTGGAGCAGATTGATCAAGCGGATCATAGTACAGAGAGTCATGGCATGTATATGATAGAGGATGATGGAAAACCAAATCAGATTCAAGGTTAGAGTTATGAATTTTTATACCATCTTGAGGAATGTAAAAATTGGCTTTCACCATTGGCTTTATGATCTATTCCAGGATTTCCTCTATTGGATTTGAATCATGAAAAGCAGAAGGCGGATGAGAAGATGGATTAGGAATTTGATGTGAAAAATTCCAAAATTTACTATCATCGCAAGAAGGCACCCTCATCAGAACCGAAAAAGTAGGGGGACAAGGATCAAAAGGAGTATTCAATTCCTCCTTTGAAATTAGGGGTGTCTTTTGATTTACAGGAGTTGGGGAAGAAGAGACATCTGGTGGTTTGGGTTCACCATGTAAAGAGACATGAACCAAATTCTCAAACTCTTGTTTCAAGAAATCACAAATCATATCTTCTTTAGGAAATTCATAACAAAGATGAAGGAATCGATTATAGATATCCTCAACCGATTCATTGGGCTCCATTCTAAGTTGATTGATTCTTTTATAAACATATCGGTAATCATACCTATCAAATGTTAACTGAAGCTCCTTGACAAGATGTTTAAGAGAATGAATGGAAATAGGTAGTAGAGTGTGACACCATCGACTAACTCAACCTTCAAGGGTGAGGTAGAAAGAAATACAAGCTACATCTTCACAATCCATTTCATAATATTCATAGAACTTAGGAAAAAGAGATGCATGTTTGGCAAAGGATGTATCACCCTCACCATTAAAATTGAGATGAGACAAGTCATGGAGGGACTCATTAGGGATTGAAAGTTCACTAGGGGAAAGGTTAGAAAAACACTCCGGGAGTATGATTTGAGGATGAGCCATTTACGATAAGAGATTAAAAATAGACTCAAAGGGATCAACTTGTCATGTTTCCCTTCTTCCAGTGCCATTTTGTTGAAGGTGTTGGAAATCCATCAACCAAGGGGGTCTCCCCAATGTGAAGTCCCAATTAGACCTCACACGTTTGGAATAGGAGCCCCATCTAGGATGTTAGACTGACTGCCATGTATTCTTATAGGTTTTCCTTGGCTACAAAGCTGAGTACAAGAGAGTTATGCACTTGTAATTTCATATCAACAAGTGAGTATGTCTGGTGAGTGTTCATTTGTATGTGTGTCAATATTTTTCTATTTCAGGAAAGGAAAGTGAGCCTCTATGAGAGAGGTAATAGTATCATGTCCACAAAGATGTGATGATCATTACAACCATTAAAAAATATATATATATATATGTCTAACATCCAGCGAATTAGTCCACAAGGACGTGACAATTATAACAACCATTATAGCACTTTCTCAATATGATAAGTAGTAAAATAACCAAAATAGTTCAACTACTTTAGCATAGATGAATTAAAACATGAATTACAAACATTCACATAATAGTCTTACAAATATTCATAATTCATGCAGAAATAATGTGTTGGCCATGAGGTTTCTGATATTAAGTAAAAGTAAGAAGACACACGTATAAAACGAACACCAGTAGCCCCAATAGTGGAGTGTTGGAGCCACTCATTGCTCCCAAAAAGAAATAGCTCGTCTCTTTAATGCCATGCGGGAGGCGCCAAGGTGAAAAGTTCTTTGCTCATACAATCAGGGTGTATATATAACCACTGGGGTGATGCTTCACCTCACTTGTGACTCTTTGACTACCCTCATGACTCTTTGACTTCTTATGACTTTTCAATTTTACATGACGCTTCATCTTTTGTACATGTCCTTTGGACTTCCATCGAATAAAAAATTACATGATCCACAATAATGATGTGGCATATGACAACTCATGAAAAGAAAATGTTGACATGGACTGGTTGATGACATGGCAATGTTAAGCAACTTATGTTGCTTCTTGCTACATGTCTTCTTGAGGATGCTCTTTTATCCACCTCCTTATGGCTTAGAGGTAAGGAGTCTTCAATGATATTAAGTCTTGAGCTGTGGCTGCAAACTATTGTCCCTTTGTTTTCACTTGATCGATTAGCTTGCATAATCAACTACAAATATATCTTTCAACATGTTTCCCTTCTCCATATCTTTCTTCATAATATTGTCATGGTATGATAAAGTACCTACATCTGCAATTCACTGATGACGAAATGACATCAGTCCAAAAATCCCTAGTCTAAGATGGAGCGTGTTGATCCACTTACTGAGTTAGAATTAGGTGGTAGGATGAGAGAGAGGCTAAATGACTACGCAATTTCATAGCTCAGGTAGTTAGGGGTGATTCTCAAGCCTTGAGACTGTGCAGTGCATAGTTCAGGCTGGACTGGGTGGGAAAATTGTGCAGTTTTGGGACTCAGTGAGTTGTGCTGAGGGGTTTTGCATTATTTCAGCCAACTGTGTAGTTCTAGAGGAAGAGAAGACCTCATTATTGAAAAATTGTGTTGCTTATGAGATCAAGGGCTGAGCTTGAGCTCAAATATTGGGCAATGTGTAGTTGAGGCCAGGTTGGAGGGATGAATTGCGCAATTTTGGGGGCCAAGGTCCGAGCTTGAACACTGGAACTATAGAGTGCACAGTCCTTGGAGGCAGGAACTATGCATTATATAGTGTCAAGTGCATGTTTGTAGCTTGATGATTGGAACTCTGTAATGCATAGTTGAGGAAGGCCGGATGAGGCTAAGTTGCTGGAAAATTTCTAAAATTTGGCTAAGTGTGGGATAATTGAGCTAATGTGAATAGTGATATGACTTGACTATGATCACACACTTAGAAAAATTGATAACAAAACAACATAGATCATCCAGGACATATGAACAATACTTTTCCCTCAATGCGATAGCTTTGCAATGACTTATGACAAGTGCAACACCAAAGATACACTTTGCGACGACCATGACGACACTTATGAGACAATGCTTAAAAATTTGAGAATGAGTGCAACAGATGTTTACATGGTTAGATCAACTCATTTGCACAAAGATAAACCCTTGAAAACACCAAAACAAACTTATACACATTGTGCAATAGCTAACATGCAAAAATACGATATTTTTTCCTTTCTTGCAAAAGGGACCAAGACACTTAGAGAAAACACATGGAAGGGATCTCAATGTTTGCGACGACAATATACAAGACCAAGTTAGGCTTCGAAGTTTGGTGCAAGCCAAATTTTAGAGGGTGTTGTAGCAGTGACAAAAGTAACCCACCTTCGCCCATTAGCCAATTAGATAGCCAAATGCACATGGACTCACTTCCCTAAAATGTTCTCAATAGTTTCCCACTATCGAGTATCAAGGCCCAATTTCAGTCAACCTCATCATATGGGTATTTATAAACACCGAGACTAACATTTCTACTCTAGGGGAATAATTTTCATTATTGTATGGGAAGGTTATTCATTGGAAATATACTGATAAATCAGTAGGTTCTTCAAACCACAACCTTCCCAGTGGTATTTTTCAGCCTCAATCAAACAACTATTCAATCTCATCAACTTTAACTTAGTCATATTTAATCATAGGGGTCCCTTTTATCAAAGAGAATCGCATCCGTAATTTAGGAGAGTAATCTTATTATAAGATGGGAAGGTTCTTCAGTGGAAATTTGTTAAACAATCAATAGGTTCTTCAAACAAAAAGATTCCCAATGGTTTACTCAGTATTAAGGTAATCCACTCTTGGTTGTTTCTTCAATCCTTAGGCAAGCCACTGCTCAATTTCAAGAGGAGGAGAGTTCAATATGGGAAGGTTCCTCATCTAGATAAAATACCATAAAAGCACAATGATCACCCTTTTTAGGTATTTCTTCAAAGAGTGCAAGCACATGTGTTCTCTGTTGAAAAGTGTGCAACAAGAAATGCTAAATTTAGAATGTCCTAAATATAGATATGCTAAAAGTAGTATGTCTAAAAATAGCATTTCTGGGTCCCTTCCTATTTATAGCAGTCCCTAGTCTATCTATAGGAAGTAAAATTAATTTTGGTCTTAACATCAGTTTAAAATATTAATTAATTAATCTCCATGAGTTAATTAATTATGAAAAATTAAGCTTGAAGTCTTTGTGAGATCATGCAATTATTTTCTCCCTTGATTAAAAGGAGATAAGGTTCAGTTCTATAATGAGGGAATCAGTTGACTTAGTTCTAACTAGTCAAGTCTAGTTAGATTATTTTAGAAAGTTGTTAAAATAATAAAATATAGTTTTTTAATGCTTGCATGCATGTGACAACTATTATTTTAGATAATTGAGGATTCACTCATGGATAACTGTTGCATGTTAGTTCTGTCAGAGACCCAGTTGAGATCAGATGTGGGACAATGTACTATGAGATGCTTAACTATTTCTAGTAAGTAGTTTTTGCATGGTTGAGGAACTAGTGTTCTCAAGGAATATGTAGTTGGACCATTTGGTTGTTTTTGGTATGTTGGAATTAATAGCATATGCTTTTGCTATTATTTCCTAAGAAAACTACATAAGGACCATAGGGAAAGCCTATATAAACAAGGCTTGGGTGGTTCACGAGACATATCTTCATATCTTCATAGTTCATTGAGAAATGAATAGATTGAGAGCTAATTATTTTTGTATTGTGAAGAGGATTTCCACTTGATTGATAATACATGGTTGGGGATTTATGTTGGTGCTTTCCCCTGGATATATCTTGTATTATGTGTGATTAATTCTCTTGATCAGTTATGCATGTTTCTACTTGATGTTTCTCATGATTTCGATTATGCTTCTGCTTAATGTTTTATAGAAGTAGAACAAGTATTATGCTTTAGGACATTGCATATATCGGTTTGTTCTACAAGTGAAATTTCTACATGGTGTTAGAGCTAGCTATTTGTAGAAAATTTCTACATGCTATCAGAGCACAGGTGATCAAGCAAGAACATTATACTAGCAGGAGGAATTCGAAGTTTCTTATTCTTGATATATATCTCAAGTTCTTATCACATCTATTTCATCGATGGCGTTCAATGGTTTGAGGCTTGAGTATGCCTTTGATGGCAGCTCAAACTATATAGCTTGGAAGGATCGCATGGAGGTAGTTTTGGAAGATAATGGTTTTAAGGATTTCATTGATCAAGAAGTCCCTAAGCCTGCTGACAAGACTGAGTTGGTGGAAGGGGGTAATTGTGTGGCTAGAGCTAGGAGAATTCTCTTGGAGGGTGTTCGAGATCACATAGTCTCAAGCCTCCATGGGAAGGAGTCTCTGTTTGCAATGTGGAAAACATTGAAAGATTTATATCAGAATAGCAGTGATTAAAGGAAGTTGGTACTGAAAGACAAGCTTCGAAAGATCAAGTGTGAGAAGGGTGACTCTATTTCTACATTCTTGAACAAGCTCACCACCTGCAGAGATGAGATTGCAAGCATAGGAGTCACTACAGCTGATGAAGATATGGTGAGTCTAGCACTCCTTGGCATTCTTAAGAGCTGGCATAGCTACCAGGACTCAATGAATGGAACAAACAAACTGCTAGATTGGGAATGACTATGGTCGGATTTGATATAGGAGGAGATTAGACGGAGCACCAAGGATGGAGCTTCTTCATCAAAACATAATGATGAAGAGAACTTGGCTTTAGCTTCTAAAGCTAAGAAAGGGAAAGGGAAGGCATCCCATTCCAAGTCTTCTCAAGGAGGAAATAAGTTTGACAAGTCGAAGGTGAGATGCTTTCATTATCATGAGTTGGGTCATTATGCTAATAATTGCCCAAAGAGGAAGTCCAAGAAGAAAGGTTCCTCCAAGGAATCTGATGGTGATGCACTAGCTTCACAGTTTGAGATGGATTTCTCGCTTATTGCATGCATGGTTTCATCCAGCATGGGATGTGTTTGGTATTTAGACAATGGAGCTTCTTTCCACATGTCAGGTGACAAGAATCTTTTCAGCACTTTGGAGGAGAAGGATCTCCAGATACGGATCGAGATGGGCAATGATGGAAAGTATTGTGTCTCGGGTAGAGGTACGATTATGTTTCAGAGGGAGCATGGTTCTCCCCTCACTCTTTCTAATGTTATGTATGTACCAGGGCTGAAAAAGAATCTTTGCTATGCTTGAGGATAGAGGCTATGATGTAGTCTTTAGTTTGGGAAAGGTTTTCCTAAGGCATATTGGCACTAGACAGACCAAACATATTGGGATTCGAATTAAAAATCTCTACAAGTTACAGGTAGAAGATTGTGCTGCTCTCAGTTCCAAGGTAGAAGAGGTGCATGGCCAAGATTTTGGTGAGTTATGGCATAGAAGGCCACTTGCATCATGGGGCCTTGAAGATCATGCAGCAAATTTCTACCGGATTACCCAAGTGCAAACTGGAGCAGACAAGCACATACAAAGGTTGTACTCTGGGTAAGTATTTGAAGGCTTCCTTTCATGATCGGGATGGTAGAGTAGGAGCAGTTTTGGATCGAGTTCATTCAGATGTATGTGGTCCCTTCTCTACAGCCTCCACCATGAAGCAAAAGATACTTTGTTATTTTTTATAGATGATTTTTCTCATAGATGTTGGATCTACTTCATGCAAAAGAAGGATCAAACCTTCTTGAAGTTTTGTGAGTTCAAAGCTTTGGAAGAGAAAGAATCAGGGAGGAAGATAAAGGCCTTGCAAAGTGATAATGGTGGAGAGTATGTTTCCCAGTAGTTTAAAGATTTTTGTGCTTCAAAAGGAATTAAACGAGAACTCACGGAACCTCATAAACCACAATAGAATGGGGTGGCTGAAAGGAATAATAGATCTATTGTGGGAGCAGCTCGAGTGATGCTGCATGACCAAAGCCTACTAGCTGAGTGTTATAGACATATTTGGGCACTGCAACCCTAATATCATATGTCCATAAACCAATGGCTTCTAATCCCCTAAAAGTGTTGTTTCATACCCTAAAGGAACAAGGTCAACTGATTACATCATCTCCTAGAAGATCTCCCTGAAAAACCACTCAGAACTGGTCAAAACTGGACCATACAGACTGCTCAGTGCTAGGGGTGCGATGCATCTCACCTGCCACATGAAAAAAGTGCGATGCATACTGAAAAGCCCTTTTGTAGAGTGTGATGAGCGAGAGTAGACAAATGGCAAAAGCAGTTGGCTAGGTGGAAACCCAGAGAATCTTCTAGAAACTGCCCATTTGACACTTGCCTCTCTGAATTCACCCAGGGATGAGTAAGAGATCATGAAATCTCCAAGTGGAACCAAGAACTATCAGAGAAATGACACTAATCAAAATCCAAAAAGCTGACTCACCCACCTACATATATATATATATATATATATTATATATATATATATATATATAATATTATATATATATATTATATATTATATATTAATATATATATATATATATATATATATATAATATATATATTATTTATATATATATATATTATATATATATTATATATATATCTATGTATGTATATGGATCCCTCATCCTAGAGATCCAAGGGGGCTGGAATTTTTGTATTTTGTAAGGAAATTCTGTTTGGTTTCTCTGTGAAACATCATAGTGTTGGGCGGATCTAGCTTTTCATGAGGTGAAGAGGGTTTTCATGCTGGGAGGATGGCACTGGGTCAGACCAATGGGTTGTAATCCTCTCTCCTACTACTTCTATCAATAAAGCTATTTGAGTTTTCCTCCATATTCTTGTATATTTTTGAATCTCGTATTGGTATATGCATTTGTATGGTTAATATATATCTGATCCTATATTGTTTATGGTTATAGATCTATATTCTTTGATGGTATTATGTTGCTTTGAATCTATAGGTGTTATTTGAAGTGGGATAAGTGAGGAAAGAGTGGCAAAGCTCTGTCAAAGGGGAGAGGAAACAAGTAAGGAGCCAAGCGAAAGACTAAGGTTGGTACTCTCTACTTCTCTCTTATCTATCTCTCATAAAGGAAAACACAAGTAACTTTAGTTTGTTTGTTTCTAAGACAACTACCCGTCTTAGTGGGACTAGAACCTCTGAATGGACAACAGTTTTCCCGGTAACAAAATGGTGACTCTGCTAGGGAACGAATAGTTTGTTTGCTTGTTTCTATTTGTTTGCTTTATAAGCTATAGATGGAGCTTGAAGTTAAGCCAGCTAGCCTTCGAATTGCTTTTGCTATGAAAATGCAAAGTAGATCAACACTACTTCAGTCAATCTCCGGGTTAGTTTATGAACTGAACATCTAACTTTCAAACATCCTAAGTGCTCTAGTGGTAGCTCAAGTAACCTCATTAGATCAGCCCTTGTACTTTGTGTTTACTGTCTATCAATAGCTTAGCCTAAATCCCTGAACTAAGCTACAAACTGTGAGCAAAAATCAAGCTCAATCTCATCCCTAGACCATCGCTCTGTCTCTCATTGGCAGTCTGGATGCATCACACCTCCCGTGTGCTGCAGGTGAGATGCATTCTTGTTTCCCTGTGTTACAGGTGCGATGATTGAGTAAGACTATTTTTGCCTCCAGATTTTGATTTTTCCTTCATTATCTTCAGCTTTATTCAGTAGTTTTGCTGTCTATGATCAATATTTCATAGTTGAAACTCCCTTCCTTTGCATTATTCAGCCTCCATTGATAAAGAATTGTGAATTTTTCTATGTATTTTTCATCATTTACAGTTCTCCTTTGCAAATAGTTGCTTAATCAAACTGTCGTCTTTTGATTTGAAAGTGTCGCAAGTGTCGTTTTTAGTCAAGGAAAAGAGTGTCGTAAAGTCTTCCTCTTTTTGATAGCCGATTACACTTTTGCCATTGTATTTGATTTGAATTAATAGTAATTCAAGTGTCGAAAGAAATTTTAAATTCGAAATCGCAAAGTGTGGTCTTAGTCTTCCTTTCATTTTTTTAAAAGAAAATTGTTAGTATTGTCACTTTGAAAGAAAAATAGTTCAGATCTGTACTTAGCATTATTTTTGTCATTCACACATTAAGAAAGTGGAAAAAAAATACATGCATGTGCATTTGCATTTAGACTGCATGCAGAAATTGATTTAGGACAATGCATCTTAGTGTGTGCTCTCTGTTCTATGTTGAAAGAATTTCACATCTCTTTCCTTAGTAGCTAGGATTTTCATTGCAAAAAGAAAGTAAATGACTATTTATCACCTGATTGCATATTTAGGAATTGTATATCTACATCATGAGGTGGAACTTAAAGGAAAAATTCTTAAGAAAGATCAACTATAAAATAAACCTCAATGAACATAAAAATG
Source organism: Pinus taeda (assembly GCA_000404065.3). Classification (NCBI taxonomy): domain Eukaryota; kingdom Viridiplantae; phylum Streptophyta; class Pinopsida; order Pinales; family Pinaceae; genus Pinus; species Pinus taeda. Next base: position 8,315 of record APFE030423932.1, on the reverse strand, counting down.
CTTTGGAGCCTAACGCACAACATCTAGAAGTCTAGGCTAGAGACGTATTCCAGCGTCATAAAGCCTAGTAACTATCATTTTCATTGTAGGTTGGGTGATTCCTCCTCTTTGATACGACAAGTGCCAATACGGACTTGTGCTCCCACGTACCGTCAAGTATACATTGAGAGACCACAATAGGCTATATCCTTTATCCTTAAGAAGCTGTGTCTCCCACCCTATTGATCACAATGCACTAAACACAGCATTCAGGAAGATTGACTGCCATACCTTAAAAAGTATTATGCAGTTTTTCAATTGGTTTGGTAATCCCTCTGTCTAGATTTCCAGAGTAGTCACTTTCTTTCCTTTTCAAATTCCTTAAAAGAAAAGGTCCATCTGAGCACTTGTCACTTCAGGCTCATTAAAAATCGAAGGCAACTAGATTCATCTTTAGCTTTTTCTCGACTCTTAAAAATTGAAAAAGCAAGTTGTGTCAAAGTGTCATAAAATTTATTTTAATTGGAATAACATCACTATTCCCTCATTGGTCTTAGGCTGAGAAAATGGAGTCCACCAATCAAGGATTTCCCCTTGGGGGGAATCCTAGTCCTTTCTCTTCTTGGGGAGATGTTGGTGCTCCACATATGGCTACATTGTCCCTTCTAGGATTTACAATTGGCATGCCAGTATGGCTTTTCTCGACCTCTGTCATTCAAAACACCGTGATTCCTGAGCAATCAAATCAACAACTAGATGATACTAGAGTTAACCCCCAACCTTCTACTTCGTTTGTTTCTCCCTCTCCTTCTTTCTCTTCGCTTGGTGAAGCTAGTAAAACTAAAAACCAAGTAACTGAGAAGAAGAAGAAAGGGAAGGAGAAGAAGAAGAAGCCAATAGAAAAAGGGGACAACCATGTCTGATGAAAATCCACACACTGCACCATCCAAACCTAAATCTCCATGTGTCATTTGCAAAGGAGACCACTATCATCGAGATTATCCCTGCATCCCATGGATCTTGAGGGACTGGTCTCCCCGCTTCCACAGTCCGGTGTCCTCAACCTCTGACGATCATGTTGAAAGTGCGTCGTCAACTAGGGAAAACAAAGTCAATGGATGAAAAGGAAGATCTAAATTTCCTTGTAGACTGTGTGAAGGCGATCATGCTCTCCATTGTTGCCCCTTCCTGGACGAAGCTAAAAGAGTCTTGGATAACCGTCCTGCTTCACCGCTACGACTTCCTCTTGGATACAAGAAACTCTTGCCGAGTCCATCATTAGTTGAAAATCTGATTGACACACCTTTGTTGTTGGTCGAAGCATCTATCATTGAAGATAAACCCTTTGAGTCCACACAGGACCAAAGTCAATAGGTCGAGACGGCAATCGGCCCAGTTTTGTCTTCAGAAGGTCTACCTTCAGATGATACAGTCACCAAAGAGAATGAAAACGACACCGTTCAAATTATTTTTGTTAACACAGAATCTGATGAAACTAGGGGCAATCAACCCATTCCTTTACTGCAAGAAGGAAGTTTGTCAGAGATTCATCTAACTGTCTATTTGGTCTCTCCTCCAAGCAATCTGGTCGTTTCCTTTGATTGGAATCTACTAGGGAGACCCCGCCTACCATCTAATATACCATTCCAAATCATCGTATAAGCTTATAGAATGGTCATGGTTGGTACTATCATAGATGAAGGGGCTTCTTTGAGTATCCTTTCCTCCACTACTTAGAAAGCGCTTGGTTTTCCATTACTTCTGCCTTAGATTCAAAATCTATCAGGCTTCAACAAAGAAACCAATCGACCATTAGGGATCATTCCAAATTTGCATATAACTTTCAGAAGGAAAACCGTTCTTTTGAATGTGATGGTGGTCCAAGGGCCATTAGATTACAATACAATCCTTGGGCATGACTACATTTTTAGCATGGGAGCTATTGTTTCCTCACTCTTTCAAGTGATGGGTTTCCCGCATGAAGGCAGAGTGGTCTAGCTCGTAGACTGGGTTTCATTCCCCAGTTCAAACACAACTAATAGTCAAGTGCCATCCCTACTTGGTCTTTTTTCACGTGGAATGTCTCATCAATCTCCAGTCCATCCACCTGATGAGCGCGAGTAATTCGGTGATTGTGATTGAAACCCAGGAGGCATGTGCCCTGGTCTGCTTCGGCAGGAAAACCCCAGATATAAGGTAGGTTTCCACATAGGATATATGACTAGTTTGACTCCCTTGTCCGTTTAGGAAAATGGAAGTAGACTAGAAAAGGATTCCTCCATCAAAAGTTATGTCTATTCCCGACAGAGCTAAGGAATTTTTTTGTCTGCAAATGCGGATGAAAAAAATCTTGCTAATGCAAGAACTTCCGTATGGTAACCTGAAATATCTATTTCGTTATACTTGGGGGCATGCAAACCTTTTTGCATGCAAGTGAAAAGTGACTATTTATTTTCTTAGTTTGTAGGCTCTTAACCCTTTAAACTCGTAGGTTGGTTTTTCCTAGCTTGCAGAACAAAAGGCTTTGGAGCAAAGTTTCAAATGGGGCAAGCTTCCTAAAGATGAACTATCAATGAGACATCCTTATTATATGACTGGCATGAGAAAGTTTACTCAAAGTTCAAGCTCATTAAAAAATAAACCTAGCAATGAGCAGATGTTCCCCCAGAGTTCAAGCTCATTAAAAAATGAACCCACCTTCGGTAAATAATCATTGCGATCACATAATTATCAGCTTTTGAACCTTGGTCGTGTTCTTACCATCACCTCCACTCTTTTTTAGTCGATCATATGCCTCCATTTGATTGTTTACTCTTTTGAGGAACAACTGCGACGAGTGAATCTATTAGCCACCTTCTTTAGACTGTCGTGATTGAAAAGTTCCAAACCTTACCTAGAACTAGCTGCTACCCGAAAACATCACTTGTTCCTCAAAAAACGAGTCTCATTTAAGCTCTTTTCAGCTGACTCATAAAATATGAAAAGATTGCCTAGCAATTGGCCTCTCCATCTCATTAAAGTCATTGGAAGTGCCATCCCTCCTCTATATTTTAATCTTTTTGGACCTGAGGGATCATTACACAAAAAGATCGAGCGCTTGTCCTGTTCGGCTCGTTAAAACTGTCGAAACGTCATCCCTTTCATATTATCTTATAATTTTTTAGAATTAAGGGATTATATTATGAAAAAGGACTACTGGAGTTGCCTTTTTGTCTCTTTTTAGACTCTTTAAAATTGAAAAATACTAAGTTATATTTGTCGTTAAACTTGTTAAAACAATAGCGACAAACTTGTCCGTGTAGACAAGAACAAGTTTCACTGTCGCTAGGCTTGTTAAAACATAACGATAGGTTTGCTCGAAGGGAAAATTATAGAACAAGCATATGTTATCCTCCTCAAGCTTGACAAAAATAAAGAGGTACTGGTCAAAAATGACTGGGGAAAAATTGGGAAGAAAACTTGAAGAAACTTTATTGGTAGCAGGTTGCTCTTGAACATGACACTTTCACTCCATCACCATGATTGAGTCAGGTTGGGTTATTCCATTCACCAGTCATATCACCATTGGTCCTCCTTACCATCCATTTTTGGGGTTAATGCTACCAATCCATTTCAGTGTCGCTGATATGTTCAAGAGAAGTCGCTCAGAGAATTCACCAACCCAGCTAACATCTCATTCGCTGCAATACCTTCACGCTTAATTCTTTCATGACTGCCACCCTAAACCTCGTATCATCAGATCGTTTTCACCTCCACAAAATCATTTTCTCTGTTTCGTGTCGTAGATGTGGGATTCATTAAGGCCCTCCTACGATGGGTCACTTCTTGTCGACATTAGCTCATTATCCAAGAAGTTGACTTAGGAACAACCCTTTCAGTACTTTGAAGCTTGCATGCCTTAATGGCAAGTTTCTCACTTCCGATGACATGTTTACATTAATGGACTTCCTAGAAGATTTTGCGTGGTGTTTGACATCGACTCATGTATTCACACCACATGAATTGTACTACAGTACCTTGAGGGTCATTATCATTATCGAAGATTCCTCTTGCACCTGTTAATGACTTACATGATTGGCTGGTAATCAGACAATGTCTTTCCATGTTCAACATCAGAACATCTTTTCACATGGATCGACTTGTACTTCGGGTGAAGATTGAATGAGTTTGAAGACCCTGGATCTAGTTTCATCCATCCAGGCTGTGATATATTCAGGAAAATAAAGACATAAAATGTACATCATAGCTGCACAGATAATCATCCAAGCCAAAGGATGATGGCTCTACTATAATCGTCAGTCTGTCACACAGACAGTTGTCTGTCATATGTACATGAAAATGAATTTATAAAGCTGAGCATGGGAATGCCCACCTCAGCTAGATCATGAAAATGTTATGAAGATAATGTATTGTATTGTATCTTATTATAGGTTGCCTTCCAATTCGAAAGACCTCAGATCCTCATGATAAAGCATTTCACCTGACATAAGAAGATTTACGACCTCATGCTTTAGGGGGCAACTGTTATAGACATATTTGGGCACTGCAACCCCAATCTCATATGTCCATAAACCAAGGGCTTCTAAG
>APFE030423927.1:7679-41796 GCA_000404065.3 Pinus taeda | reverse complement strand
TAATTTGAAAATAATTTGAAAAATTAAATGTAACTAAACAACATCAATAAAGAAATCATTCAAAAACAAATTAAATTAAATACCTGAAGGCTAAAGGCTGAATCAATTGTAAGGATGTATCCATGTGCATTTGAAAAAAATTCAGTACAGATGATATGAAATTTTTTTAGTTGTAATTTATTATCGTCCTAGATCTATGTCATCGTGATGAGAATTTCCTTCCTTCGTTCAATGGACTTTAATTCTGTGGATGCAATTTTAATGTATATATACTAACTATTGCTTCAATAATGCAAACAGAGGTGATAGCGTTGTTAAATTGGGACAATTTCAAAAGTATAAAGAGATGTAGTTAGTGTTGTTAAATTGTACATAATTTTAAAATATATGTACATTTGAATTCAGTGTTTCAACATTATCAGTTTTTTAAGGGAGAATACAACATTATTTATTAAAACAAATAAAAAGTATAAAGTATAATCTCAACAGGTGAATTGATTAGCTTTATATAGTATTTCAACATTATCAGTTTTTTAAGGGAGAATACAACATTATTGATTAAAACAAATAAAAAGAATAAAGTATAATCTCAACAGGTGAATTGGTTAGCTTTAAATTCCTTACCAATAGGCAAATGTCCAGAGTAAATTCCGTACCAGCAGGCAAGTGTCCAGATTACTTAAGCAAAGGCAATTGTGGAGGTTGAATCCCTGTACATTGAAAAAAAAAAGAATTAAACTAAAACAATTAACAATTGTGAAGAATGAATCACTGTGTATTAAAAAAAATAAACTAAGGTAATTAACAATAGTGAAGGCTGAATCAATTGTAAGGATGTATCCCTGTGCATTTGAAAAAGTTCAGTACAGATGATATGATTTTTTTTTAGTTGTAATTTCATACACTGAATTTCAACTTTATCACTAAGGCATTATTATGTACAATTTTCCTCTTCCCTTTAGAAAACTTGTAAGTTAGCTTTTCTCTCTTCTATGCTAAGTTTCTTGACTTATGCATGAATGCAATAACCAATAACAATTACTACCAAACATATTTGGCTTTAGAGGAGAATGTAAAGTATAGAAAGAATGAATCTTACTTTTTGATAGAAGTTGATAAACTTAGTGAAATGATAGAATCACAAAGAAATCACAAGGACAAGCTAGAAAATGAGAGGTTTAATATCTTTACAAAATAAGCCCATCCTAGATACAGTCTGAGAGCAGCGAGGCTGACATTTGAATTCGGTGTTTAATCTGAGATCCATCAGCAGGACTTGAACAAGATTATAGTAGGTTTCAATGTATATTGTAACTGGCTTCAGGATTTAGGTTAGTTGACCTAGAATTATTATTTCTTATACAATGATTCCTATTATCACTGTGCAATAAATATACCCTCCCCATTTCTTGAATGTAGCTAGCTTACAGGCTACAACACTCTCAAAAGAGCCCTACATAAATTCACATATATATATAGCAAAATAAACCAGTTAATATGATTGAATTTTTATTAATACAGAAAACCAAAACAACAGATATTGAGAAATTTTTAGTATCATATTTATCTTATATTAAAAAAAAATCAATCTTACTTATTTTTACAATGTCAATTATACATTTTCATGTAAAAATAATAATGAATACAAATTTTAAATCATTGGTCAAAATTGTTGTATAAAATCATTTTTCCTGGCAACAATTATTTTTGTGTAAAAAATAAAATTAAAATTAAAATTAGAAAAGGGCTAAACTTACCAGCTAATTGCAATGATGTTAAAAAATCAGTTGGAAACGGTAAAATCTGATGGTAAGTGTAAGTCATCACTCTCAGAAAAGTTAACAGCTCTTGCCACACACGAAGATAAATTTATCCTTTCATTTTTTTCACGTGTTCCTTCTATTGCTGAGTGTCTAGCCACTACTTTTACTGCAATATTTATTTTGTGTGGACTTCTACTCAAATTCCATCTAGGTGCCTTGCAAAGGCTATTGCAAGTGTTATACCATTTTATTCTTCTTATTTTCACAATGTATTAAGATTTTTTTCTGCTATATCAATAGCTATTAGTAAATTAACACTTGTTCAATTTCATGTTTTGCAGAGATTCTAAACTATTGGTCCCAAATTATTCCATGTTAATTTTTAAAAATGACTTCCTCTATGTCACGTTATTCCCTCAAAAATACTTTTGTTCTCCTTATGTTTTCGGTGTTTGCTAATTTGAAGAAGTGTTTTCCCTGGATTATTTTTGCTAAGCCAGTTCCCAATGAAAATAAAAGTAAACATTTTCTATGTTTTAGTACCTCTTTTTGTACCCATTTTTTATTTTCTACAGAAACATTTGCGCCGATGCTTTAGAGGAGGATGTAAAGTACAGAAAGAATGAATCTTACTTTTTGATAGAACTTGATAAACTTAGTGAAATGATAGAATCACAAAAAAGTCACAAGGACAAGCTAGAAAATGAGAGGTTTAACATCGAATTAGCCAATGATGTTAAAAAATCAGTTGGAAACGGTAAAATCTGATGGTAAGTGTAAGTCATCACTCTCAGAAAAGTTAACAACTCTTGCCACACAGGAAGAGAAATTTATCCAAGTGGTTTTCATTTTTTTCACTTGTTCCTTCTATTGCTGAGTGTCTAGCCACTATTTTTACTGCAATATTTATTTTGTGTGGACTTCTACTCAGATTCCATCTAGGTGCCTTCAAAGGATATTGCAGAAGTTATACCATTTTATTCTTCTTATTTTCATAATTTATTAAGATTTTTTTCTGCTATATCAATAGCTATTAGTAAATTAACACTTGTTCAATTTCATGTTTTGCAGAGATTCTAAACTATTGGTCCCAAATTATTCCATGTTAATTTTTAAAAATGATTTCCTCTATGTCACGTTATTCCCTCAAAAATACTTTTGTTCTCCTTATGTTTTCGGTGTTTGCTAATTTGAAGAAGTGTTTTCCCTGGATTATTTTTGCTAAGCCAGTTCCCAATGAAAATATGCCACGAACCATCTAATCCATCCTTTGAAGCACTTGCAAATGAAGCAGAAGACGATGAAGGCCTAGTCTTGGCTCAGGAGGAAATGTCTCTGAATGAAATGAGAAGGCAATAATTCATTTATTAAACATTTTTTTACTTGGACTCAGGCAATGACTAACTGAAATGTACCTTGTGGTTTGCTTTCATTGATTCATTCTTTCTGAAATGAGTTTATTTTCTACAGAAACATTCGCGCCGATGCTTTAGAGGAGGATGTAAAGTACAGAAAGAATGAATCTTACTTTTTGATAGAACTTGATAAGCTTAGTGAAATGATAGAATCACAAAGAAATCAAAAGGACAAGCTATAAAATGAGAGGTTTAATATCTTTACAAAATAAGCCAAAACATGCAAATTTACCCCAAAAAAAAATTCACATACCCGTACACCCCAAAAAAATTCACATACCCGTATAGACCCCAACATATTACTGGTCGGAAGACTTCTGAAGACTTCTGGGAAAAGGCCGTAATCACTTCACAAAGCGTTCTATGAACCTGAGCAGCGAATTAGGTAATGAAATTAAGGCAGCGAGGAAATCCCATGTGTGAAGGAGAGGGTATAAATAGTGATATAACAACACAAAGCCCTCAGGCAGGAAGAAAGACACCAAACCAAGAAGAAAGACACGTTTAGTCACTGCTAAGACACGTTTCTGTTTAGTCATTGTGAAGAGTCTCATCGCCAGGAGGGTTGGCCTTTCATGGCCCATTGCCAGATCCTCCCTCTCTGTCTTCCAGCTGGTGGAAAAAATAACATTTTTCTATGAAAAAAAAATTAAACCAACGGCAGAAAACACCCCAACCATCTAACACATAGAATCAATGGCTGAGTATCGCACACGTCACATGTTAGGGATGTCTTTCTCAGAGGGAACGCCTTACGGCGTAAATATTAATGAGAAGTCTCCTTAAGGGAGCTATAATATTTCTTACACTTGTCACAATGTCTTTAGATTTGATTTTGATGAAATGACTAAATAGGTGTTGGAGATCCCAATGAGATACCTGCTGTAAGGGAGCTTTGGCATTTCTTCACTTGGCTTAGTTTAGTTTGTCTCTAAGTCCATATATATTGGATGATCCTCGAAGTTTACTTACCCGGATTAATAGTAAATTGAACTCTAATTTGCATCCACATTTTAGACCCAACATTTTGGCGTCGTTTCCAGGGAGGATGATTTGGAGATAGACTTAGGAAGTTATTTTTATTGCAATTTCCTTTTATGGACTAACTTGTGAAACCTGGTGACAATAGGATCTTCATAAAGGAGTTCATGTTTGAGCTTTTGATTTATTTTTTTTCATACTTAGTTGTTTAAAATTCAGCTTTTAACCCCCCCATTTCTTACTAATCCATCTACGGGTGAGAAAATTGAATATGTTGAATAGGTACATCTTGGAGAGCAAGGACAATATCAAAGACTGGTTTCAAAAGAATCTTGCACCAACTCCAAGAAAAAAACAAGTTACTCACATGTTTGCAAAGCATAAGGTAAAATTTTTAAATCTTGATGTGAGCATTTTCGAATTCTTAGTCTGTAGGTGGCTTCACTGGAAGCATGCTTTTACCTAGGAAATAAAAAAAATCTTTCAAGGTAGAATAGATTAGAAAAATGAAATGAGATCTCTCTCGAGTTTTTAATCTTGTTTTTCTTTGAAAAAAACATCATCATTTCTCATGAATAAATTTACATTTCATCTAAAAAATAAGAAATCGAAATCATTTTTTTTTAAATTTCGTTTATTTTCAATTTCAAAATTAAAAATTAAATCTATAGTTTACCTTAAGAAAGGCAATGGTGAATATTGGGCTACCAAGAAATGGCTTTTGAATTCTTACATGGAACCAACCCTCCAAGATTCAAATCCTTTTTTTTCTTAGCTCACTTCAATTGGAATTCTAATAAAAACACCGATGAGCAAAGTGAAACGAATGTCCCACTTTAGTACGGTTAGATAAGAATAATTCCCTTTATTTCTAGTTTGCGTATGTGGTGATTATTCTCCTTTTGGATTTGTTGGTTTCATGAAAACTTATTTCCACACAGACTATTTAACATTTCTTTATCTCTTCGAAAATTTTGTAATGGAGAAAGGGTCATCCTAGTGAGATTTTATTGTTTGTCCGTGGCTTAGTTCATGGAGAGTGTAGAGTGGCTGGGACCATTTCTTCAAACAAGCCATATAGATCTGTAATATGGGCACAAAATCCTGAAAATACTACAGATCTATTCTTTATTTACTCAAGCATAGGACTCCACCTGTGGTGATGATAGCAATTCATAATCATGGAGCCATGATAAATGGCATGGTTCTTACACATCATCATCCAGGATCCTGCAGTGAGGAATATGAACCCAATCTAGAACACCCTTGTATAGGATTCATATGATGAAAACTCGAACAATCAATATATGTTCTAGGATTGCAACCTCTAGGTTCCTCATAATTTTGGGGCAAACAACATGATTGGTTTATTGATGATCAAGAAATGGCTGAGGAGCCAACCATGCCCAAAAAACAAGATGAATGTGGCTCCCAATTCAACTACCCCGACCTCAGCTAAATATCAGTCCCTTGACAACCTAACAAATTTACAATCTTTATCTCTCTCCATGAGCCTAGGTTCTCAGCCCAGCTGACCCTTGGCTCTTCCTGCATTATACCAGAATATAAACACTGACAACCCTTCCTCCAAAAGTAAGAAACACTCTTTAGAGAAACAAGGCATTGTTGTAGTATCTACCCCAAGAAAATCCATTGATACATTTGACCAATGTAGTTCAATCTATCTTTCAACATTAGTGGGTCACTGGGCCTTTGAAATTGAAAAGTTTATTGATAATTTTGTTCTGAATCCTCTCCAGTATGTCGAATTTCCTCATGAGCGGTATTTTCTTTGGAATTAGTTTGGAAAGTTCAACATCGTTTTAACATATTACGATGTCATTCACAGAGACATTGATTTCTAGGGGCACATTCTCTAGAATTATTGTAGTTTAGATAAAGGTCAAATAATAAAGAATGCAAAGTCAAAAGTCACCACTGCAGTGAAACAATTAAAAGAAGAACACCATCTTATTTTGAGTGGAACACTTAGTAGGATTGGATCACATTCATTTCCAGAAGACGTAATAGTTTTGACACGTCATTTTGAAACAAGTTTTATGATCACACCAAAACAAATCTGGAAAAACAAAGACATGGGTTTTCTCCAGAATTGAATGATTACATAGCCAAGAAATCATTTGCTTGTATTCCTAACAGTTTGAGAGGAGATAACGGTTCTTTTGGACCTTGTTTTGGGGACTACGTGAAGAAAAAACGGTTTTTAAAATTAATGCACAGACAATTACGGGTTTTGCTGGCAGTAAAGTAGATTTCTATGGCCATCAAATCCCTTGCTATCAATCTAAATGGATTTTAGATATGGGAAGAGAAACTACATGCCAAGTTACAAAGATATGGGAAGAGAAATCGTCGAAGCTTCAGGATTGGCCCGTCGTATTTGGCATTGGACAGAGAATATGATTTCTTTTGAAATGGCAGTCTAATGTGATTGAATTATGTACATTCCTCATGTTGTAATCCAAGAATTATGTAAGCCAAGCTCTATTCCATTGATTCGAGGGATTGTAGACATTACATTAAGGAATTTCCTGGCACAACACAGGTGGCAACAAACATTATCCGCTTCATTTTTTCCACTTTGCTATCAACTTCATTTTGCCTTAGGGAATCAACATAGATTTTCTATCGACTCCAGTGAAATTTTTTGTGATCACGATGATGATCCAGGTGTGTTAAATGGAAATATCGGCATGCACATGGGAATTTTAATTTCTTGGTCTCGACAATTTATCAAATGCATTTAGATGGTCTTATAGAGGCGAATAATACATCATTCACAAAAAGGGATCAGGATGTGGGAACCTTTAAATGAAGCACAACACTAAATAATTTGTCATGCATTAACATAATCAACATAAGTAACTACTCCCCTTGGTTCAAGTTCAAATAGTATAGCTGGGAAGAGCTGGAACAAACTTGTTAATGCTATGGTTTGAAATATGCTTTCTTTTGGTCATACTGTTGTAAACAATTAAAATTATGAATTATTATCCAAATAAACAAGGAATGGCAAGAGATAAGAAAACTACTGACTTCAGGGATAATAATACAGAACAAAATTCAATTGGAAGAAAATTAGGAGGATTCATTTATAGAACATTTAGATGGAATTAAAATCTATGCGTGTATTCTTGTTGTATGCTTTTATGTAACGTACTAATCTACAGGACACAACAAAACTCTGATGCCAAGCTTTTTGTCATGCACATTCCATGAACCATCTAACACAAGTAAGTAATTTGTATTTCATGGGTATTTATTAAAAATGGACTATTATCAACATCAAGGATTAGACTAAAATTACGCTTTTGAGTCTCCTTAAATTGTTTCATTTGGCATTAATTCTTGTGTAAGAATCATCAAGGAATTGGCATTTCTTTTTTAACATACTTATATTCTTTATGCCAAGTTCTTTTTGCATATTTCAGTTGATCAACTGATAATTAAGGAAAATAATTGTGCACACAATTGGTCTTCAAAAGACTAATTTCATGAGAGATTCTAAAGAACAAGTCCATGAACATAAATGAAATTTCCAAAAAATTACAAGTTCTTGCAACTTCCTATAATAGCTTAATGTTTTGACATGTTGCATGACAGATTAGCAAATTCGAAGAGCTGGAGTTTGTTCCTAAATGTACAAGGATTGTGAAATACCTATCCATACTTGAATTTGATGTCTACAGGTAGATGGTCAACACTGGTCAAACTCAGCTATTTTAGCAGAAATTCCAAAATTAATGAGTATATTTGCTATTTTTGAGATTTTGCATGCCATAATTCAATTTTCCCAACAAGATTCATTATCCATTGCCCATTACCCACATACACTTCATTACATTTTCTTCAATTCTAACCCACCAATAAAACCAACAAAGCTCATATACAAGCTTTTTGATCCACTTTACATACTCATTGTCAGTTTCCTTTTTCCTACAATTGCAAATAAAATCTTGCTTCGATACACCACTGAGTCCATAGTCCTTTAGTCTAAATATTTTTATAAAAGCACATTGAAGCTTGAATACCTTAAGGGCAAGCTATGATGTCGATAAACAAAGGGAATACATCAATGTCCCTTGTTCATCAGATCTTCTAAGTATTCGACAACAACAAATCCATTCATACTTAGAAATATGTGTTCGAGGCATCTTGACTCTCATCCACATCAAAGATGGGAGATTTCATGTTGACTAGTGGCATCCATCAATGGCCACTAAGTTAACAATTTCTTGTTATGTTCGACATTGAAACATTTATTCACATGACAAGAATTCTGCCAAAGAGCCTTGAAGACTTGAAGACCAATCACTTTGTAGCAGAGGAAGCATAATTACATTCATTACTTTTCATATTTTTGATGTAAATGACTTGAGGATAAGTCAATAAATAAGGCTAAGGGGAAGTGTAAATTCTAAATTTGGTATACCTTCCAAGCCTTATACATTTCCAGCCGCATTAGTAGTCGATTCCAAACATTCAACAAAAGATCTAGCAGTAGATTTAGCAACAGATGCAACAACAATAAAAGATTTACTTTTTCGACTTCTTCCACCATTTTCACAACCAAGTAAAGAAGACTATGATCATAATTTTGCAGCCACACCTGCACAACCCTCATCCATTTCTGAAAAGGTAAGTTGAGGTATGATATTTTCTAACTTTTAACCATTTAATTCCTTGAAAGCTAGAATGATAATTTTTGGAAGAAAACTTCCTTTCCTCATTTCACAAAATTGCCAAAACCATCTGTTTGGTGGGGGATACATTTACAGGCTTTGTCACATTCATATATCACATTCTAAAACCCACATACCTTCAAAATATATTCACTGTTACATGAGCATATAAATGGCTTTGTAAAAAGTACTTAAAAGCTAATTGGATGCAACACAATCATGGTTGTTACACAAGAACCAACCTTGATGCATTCTAACAAAAAAACTTTGCAATAAAAATCACATTATCAATATGCAAAGACCATACATTAAAATTTAATGCAACAAACAAAATATGGTTGACACACAAGAACCAACCAAGTTGCACTTCATCAAAAAAACTTTGCAAAAGTTAAGTAAATAATATCATGCAAAGTTTAAGCCAAATCTCAAGTATCAATAGTAATGTAATAGATTGCATGATGACATGCAATACCTTCAGTTTGGGGGTATGTTGGGCATAAGAATTATCCTTAAAATTCATCCACTTTCACTCCATTCAACATTCAATTTCTCTCCATTCACACATTTTCTCACCTCTATTCCACCACCATGTCATCACATTAGCTTCACTTTCATCATTAAATGGGTTACCATTGTGTTTTCCAAAACATTATTAATTCTTAGTATTTTTAAGAGAATTTGTGGTTAAAATTTAGAAAATAATATCCATATACTTATACCTAACAATTATAATGATTTTGTTGACATGTGTAGGTACAAAGGAAGCTTCTAAGGCACCCTTATGTGGCACTCTATGTTCATGTTCGAATTTGAGAAGATCATGAACCTCATGGATAAGATCATGGACCTCAGGGAGAAGATCATGGAGGATAGGGTTATGTGTCACCATTGGTTGAGAGATATGTGGATTTGAAGAGGGAATAGTGGATCCACACTTATGAGTTTGTTATCATAACTTTTTTATAAATAGGAGTGTTATCTCCTTCATTTGTAACTTTGGAATTTGAAATTTAGAATTTAGAATTTAGAACTTAGGATCTTATAAGTTGTAATGAGAAGTTATAATTTAGAATCATTGTAATGGAGATTTTATAACCTCTTGGGATGTATAACTTGTAATTGCAAACTGCAATTGAAGATAAATAAAATGGAGCTTCTTTGATCTTCTACATTTGATTTCTCTTTTGATGTGCTTGTGAATCCTTGAAGGGCCCCCATTGTCTAGCAAGTACAAGTTTGTTTTTGTAAGCTTTCATTTTATGTTTGTTTGTAAATTTCATTAGGTTCATATGTTTGAAATATTAACGAATGACCTTTCGTAAAAAAGTATTAATGCTTCTTTCAATGAATCTGATTTGTTATTTAATGTTTAATTTCCTTAGTTTGAATAGTTTGTTGATTAATATTATTAGAAATATTAATGAGTAGTCTCCTGTAAGGGAGCTTTAATATTTCTTACACTTGTCACAATGTCTTTAGATTTAATTTTGATTAAATGACTAAATAGGTGTTGGAGATCCCAATGAAATACCTCCTGTAAGGGAGCTTTAGCATTTCTTCACCTAACTTAGTTTATTTTGTCTCTAAGTACATATATATTGGATTATCCTCGAAGTGTACTTACCCAGATTGATAGTAAATGAAACTCTAATTTGCATCCACATTTTAGACCCAACAACAACTCAACTAGTGTGCCATCAACCATCACCAACACATGTAGATTTGTATGATCAATAGTAACAACACCATATACCTATAGAAGCATAAACAATCATCATGACATGTCCATCGATATACATGCCAACACATGGCAACTCCTCCAAGAGAATCATGTGTCATCATCAATAGGATCAATCATCAATGCCAACACATACCGACATACACCATGGTCCATCAATCTGCATCATCATGAGGTTGAGATAAATGCATAACCTCAAGAGTTGAAATCAATTCCAACACAACCATCTCACTTTCAATACATCAAAGCTAACCAATAGGACCACGAAGTAAAACATCCATGACACATGCATATGACAAGTATGACCAGGGATCATGACCTTGTTGAAATCAATGCCAACAAACTTCCCCTTTCACATCGATGTCAACCTCATCAACATGTGAGGCTGATTTCCATATAGTCTCCAAAAACTGAAGTTGCACTCTATTCATCCAAATCTCTCCAAATTTTCTCCCCCTTTGACATCAATTGTAAAGGGTCAACTCCATATGAATAGGTAGCAAAACTAAAGCACATACTAGAGAATACATCTCTACATGGTTGAAATATAATACAACAAAAATCATCCATGCCTCCATATAAGAAATAAGAAACATATATAACAATTATCATGTATCTCTCCAGATATCAGTAGTAATAATAAATAAATATATCCAAACAACATTTAGAGAAACATATCACCAACACCTCTAGGAGAAATCAATAAAATGACAACATAGAGGAAACCGTAATCAACATATAAAACATGTGAAACTATAAGAAACATCAAATATAGAAAAAAAATGCACATGAAAACCATCCAACACTCCTCCTTGTAGCAACATCATATGAACATCACATAAAATTCAACAACATCCACATGAGGCAACCACACACAATCTCCCCCATAACTACATAGTAGAAAACATCATAACATCTCATCACATGAGGCCAATAACCCCACTGTCATGGCATATTATGAGGCATAGCATGAACACGCCCATAATGCCAACAAAGTATGGCTGAAGTAATAACAGAAAATAGTTCTCCCCATGAACATGTGCCATCTCCATGTTGTAGAGATACCAATTGTTGGGCTGAAATGACCGCTTCTGCTACAAACAATGCTTCCTTTGACAATTATAAGCACCATATGGACTAAGACTCGACATTACAATGACCATATGACATATAAAATGATAAATATGTGGTTGTAGCAGTGATACAACACCTCATACATATTCTCATATGACCATAACATGACCTCATGACTCATGGTTATATGACCAAAAGATAGTACAACATAAATACATGACTCCATGAGAATTTTACATGAATATATCAATGAAATACATGGCTATGTAATCATTTCCTATGGACGAATGACTAAAAAACATGATACATCATTACTATTACATCATCATTAGCTGATACATGTGGCTGCAAAATGGACTCAATATGACTCACCCAAAACAAGCCTATCATCAACATGACTCAACATACTAATGATTGTACACAATACCAATGTGAAATTATGAAACAATAACAAGTATATGGCTGTAGTAATCATCATAAAACAACTCATACATGTCTGGTCCATGTCACAAGTCATCTCAAAACATCTTGGAGTGATGACCACAATCTATGCATGGTTGCACATATTTTCAACCAGCTGTTAGTGGAAACCAAAAACATATACATGGTTGAAAAATGTGCTCATTTTCATTCATGAAGTCTCTAGGAATTTCCAACTTAATATCCTTCGAAACAACATGAAAGCATAGGAAAAGTTGTGAAATCCCTCAATTACATGATCGATGTTGTAACATGCTTTATTTCTGATAAGTTACTTTTTTTATTTGTAAAAGAGGGTATGAAAAAATAAAGAAAAAAATGAAAATATGAAAAAATAGAAAATAAAAAAAGAGATGAAATAAAACCCCATCAAACAAAAATCAAAATTTGTGTGTGCATGTTTAAATGCCACTTCATAGAAATAAATTTCATTTGTAACAAATAAAGGTTTGTGTGCAACTTGTTTATATGCCACAACCTTTTCCTCTAATTTGGATAAAACTATTTAATATTGATCAAATAATTTAAATTTATGTGTTGTATTAGTGAATAAGTTCACCAAACTATTTAAACTTGGTTGAACATTACAAGATAGGATAAAATAGGATCAATTAATGGCCTAATATGCTCAAAATTTGGCCAAAGTTGTATTAGATTAGGATTAATTAGTGAATTAGGAATAATGGCTGCTAGCGTAAATATGCATATATGACAAAGGTGATTTCTCGTCAAGTGCTAAAAGGAGAGAAATAATGAACGATGATCCACTTCCCCTCCCAGATCAATGGTGGGGAAGCCATTTCGCACCCCTCGCCATGATATTGGATAATGATGGGGGAGTGCAAAAACTTGTTTTACCTGTGCGGTCCCCTCGTTAACGTGTCAACACCTCCATGCTTCAGACCCCCCTCACTCCTTACCACTTACCACCACCTCCCCTTCTGAAATATGCCTATCCACCTTCCCTCTCTTCTCGATACCACATTGGTAGTACATATCCCATGCCTTCCACCTCCAACCATTACATGCCACATGCCGATGTTACCTATCTATATCTGCCTATCAATTGTCATCGATTTATTGCTTCCCATTGTTGATCTATTTGCATTAAATGACCATTTTCCTGATCAGTAATGACTTTCTTGTAATGGTAAGCTGATTTCAATGTAAATATCCCTTCGCCCCGTTACGCCCTTTTCCTAAACTGCACTTTCACTGTTCCTGTTTTTATAGTTCATTCCACTGCGGAGTCTACAAATAGTACACATCATCTAAAGGTATCTTTGCTTCTTTCTCTGTTATCCTATATTACAGTTCTATTATCATGGCTCTTAAGAAGAAAGACAAGCCATCTGGTAGTTCTTTTGCATTATAGGAAAATCCAAAGGCCTTCAACGCCTTAGACCTGGACCACATCCCATTAGTTGAGTAGTATTTTAAAATCACAGACAGAGAATGTGAATTCAACATGTTCGAATTGCACAATTGGCTTAAGAAGACCTATATTGACTCTAAAGATGACATAAATCTATGGGAATCCCTTTTACCTCTGTACATGTTTCTTCAAACCTATTCTTTTCCTGATCTAGTAATGTGGTTCCAAGCAAAGTATAATCCCTTACAGAGAACTGTGGTAGCTCAGAATGGAGACATTCTAGTATCTATCACCCCAAAAATCATCAACAAAATGCTTCTGATCCCTAAAAACAATTCCCTTATCTTTTTCTCCACTGTAGTATTAATGGACCTATATCAAAAGCTCACCTTCCCTCAAAGAGATCAAATTTTGGAGATCTTTCTCCCTGAAGATGTTGAGCTCCCTAAAAAGAGTCCTCCTTATCCAGCATCCATGTTCCCTGAGAGAGCTAAAAACATCATTTCCCTAGTTTCTTGCTTGTTAGGCTACCAAACAGATCAATCGGTAGATGAAACTATCCTCGGTTATCTTTCCATTTTCTCTAAAGAATGCAACCCTGCCTTCATATATAATTACAATCAATTCTTGGCTTAAGATATGCATAAGAAATTGATGAACATAGCTACTGAAGGAGTGTTTAAATACTTCTGTGTGCTAGTACATATGTTTATTTTTCAGTGGGGAGACAAGTTACCTATATTCTACACAAGCAAGATGATCAGTAAGTGAATCAAGAAGACACACAATGGATGTTGGGATAGGGTCCCCTAGGGTCAATTTTGGGGCAATTGCCTAAGCTTTGGGGTAGAAAGCCCATGTTTTTTTTATGTAAAGTGTAAATTATCCACAAATTGTGGTCGCGGAGTGCGTAGATAGTAAAATTTCATAAAGGTTTTTAACCTTATTATATGTAAGTTGTGTCAGCTTTAGTAGATCTACCCATGGTCCATGGACCATGGGATTGTATAAAAAGGAGAGTCTTAGAGAGTTTAAGGTAGTTCATAAGTTCAAGATATTGATGAAGAAAAATGTAATGAGTCAGTAGAAGTGAAGAGCGAAGAGTCTAAGAGTAGAAGAGAGGCACTGCAGTTGAGTGCACAGAGGCCTAGAGTAAAGTATGCAGATGAGTGTGTGGACCCTTACAACTAAGTGCATAGGGTAGTCTTGAGTCTGTAAGTAGAACTGAAGTATCAATAAAAATATTATTTTGGAAATATATGTGTTTTTTCCATTTACTTATGTTATGAATGAATGTGATTATGTTACGATGAATGAAGGGTTTATGATTTAATACTTTATTCATGTGCGATTCTGCATGTTTTACATTGTTATAAGAATGCAAGTACTAATATCTGTTTACATGAATAATGTCTTAATTCATGTTAAAAATATTGGATATCTAAGTCGATCTAAGTAAATACAAAGATAGGAAAAATTACAGAGGCACGTAAGTGGTTGATTCACCTGTTTAGGGTCCACAGAAGATAGTTGTAGACCTTCGCGGAGATATAGGATCTTATTAAGAGAAGTTATATCGATAAGCCCTGAGGCTTATCGATCTACGTGAAGGCAGATTTAGGTAATAAAATGACATCATGCTCATCTCTGGGTGTGGAAACTTGGTTCCATCATCCCCCCATACTGCTTCGGTTGAGACTTCAATCCACGCTCCACGGGTTGATGCCAAATGGGCCAGTAGTGTAGGGATTTGTTTGGAAAACTTAACTTTGAACCTAGGTCAGGACCTACTAAGCTAAAAGTGGACCTCATTGATTAGGAAGAACTCAACTGATTTCATATTTTTAGACTTCATTGATTGTTTCATTCACCCAGTTGCACAACTTCTCAGTAGCCAGAATGAACCCAGGATCAATATAGAAATCAAAAGGATCCTGCATCTTAGTGATCAAGTTAGAACAGGATACTAGTATCTTTACCAAAACTATATAGAGATTAGAGTATATGGTTACAAATTGGCTCCATATAAATTACCCAAATATGTTCCCATTAGAATTTTCTCTCTGGAATATATTAGGCAAATGATTAATATTGATGAACTTCATTTTCTTTCAGGGAAGAGGAAATCTCAGTTCAAGATAAAGGCACAAGTAGGATCATTCATTTGAAATACTAGATTAGTAGGTTTAGAACCAGATGCAATACTCAAATAGATGGGTTTTCAATGAGCTTCAGCTAGTCTTATGACCCATTCAGTATTATCTCAAACTTAAGGGTGAAACTCAAAACCACACTTTACAATCATACACCAAGACTAGAGATTGAGAAGTACAAAAATCAAGGACAGTGGGAAGAGAATACACTTCAAGAAGCAAATTAATAGGTTTTACCTCCTACTCTTCAAACTCCTACTTCTCAAACCAAGTAGGACAAGAGGCCCAAACAAGGATCTTCATCATCAACAATTAGAGAAAAGGAATTCATTCATTATTAGAAGAAAACAAGGATTGACTCCAAAGGAACTACTACTACTTAGGGTCAGAAGGATCCTATCATCATAAATTTGGATGATTCACAGGTTTCCATAGGGACAAAAGAACCTATAATCACTACTCCATCTTCTTCTTTAGCTTCACAAAATTTGTTAGAAATCACTCAATCTGCAAGAGCAAGTGAAACAAAGGAGCCAAACATCTTCACTAATTTCCTTGAAATTAAGCAGAATAATGAAGCTTTAAAGGAAAATGTTTATGCACAGTTTTGGAAGCAGACTTCTACCTCCCAACATAGGTTGTTGACATCTTTTGACAATGAAAAGGGTAGAATGAAAATGGATTTTCTATAGGCTCAAGTGCCTTTTCCCAAGGCTTCTTCTGATTACAAGAAGGTTGCACTTTATTTTGATGCTAATAAGATACACCCAATTTATCAAATGGACATACATAGGCAGTTTAGTGAGATGCTTTTCTCTACCATGACCAATATGTTGGTTCAAGAAAAAGGTATGTTTTCTCCTTGGAAATCGTTTTATTTAGCACTCATCCTCACATGATTATCTCTTTTTATGAATAAAAGTAGAGGAAATAATAGCTAAAGTTGAGTAAAAATAATCAGTAACAAATTAGACGAATCTAAGTAGGAAAAAATGATTTTTACTATTTTTATGCATAGAAGTCACAAATTGAACGATAGCTACCCAATCGACAGAACAACAACATCTCATACAGGAAAGTGACAACAACAGAGGCAAGGCAGGACAACAGAAGATTAGGAAAACCAATGACTATTTTATGACAGAATCAGATCAAGTGTAGCAAAATCCTCAGGATCCCTTGATCTTGAGGATTTGCTTTTATCTATTTACATTCTAAATGTAATATATAAGGCCGAAAGGAAAAATTGCAAGGAGTTCAGAATTTCACAGTTTGTAATTATTCTTTTTGACATATAATATTGTTATCTTGGATGTTGTAACTTGGTTATTTATATTAATGAAGAAATATTGTGTTTAAATAATACTTATATTCTGAGTATCTCTTAGCGAAAACTTCTAGTGACTTTGGGCCCAGTCAAGAGAAGATCTACTGCTTCACCCGTGTCATAATATTTTCTATTTCATTCTTGATTATTTGTTAATGTTAACTTACTATTACCTTTGATTATTGTAAGTATTGCCGATTCAATTTGCTTTTGTTGTTCATTTGAGATTTAGATTGATCCGTGTGTTATATGCAAGTAATACTTTTGATTGAATTGGTTGTGATAGTTCTAGCTCAGATTGTCATTCCTTTCAAGTAACGTTATCATAGATTTTAAAGATAGAATTAATTGCTTTATGCTTCGATAGTCATTTCTATTTAGATAACATTTGTTATTCCAATATCGTGTGTTGTTCAATTCAGGATTATTGGTCAACTCAGAATTGTTGTTCAATTTAGAATTTATGTTCAATTCGAAATTACTGTTCATTTCAGATTTGTTGTTCAATTTAGAATTGTTGTTCAATTTAGATTTGTTGTTCAATCGGAATTGTTGTTTAATTAGGATTTTTTGTCCAATTGTCATTGTTGTCAATTGCTATAATTCTCTTTCAGGAGTGATCGAGTTAGCTTCAATTCTATTTAAGACCAGCAAGTGTGATTCTTTGCAAGTTGTCTTCAGATCCATTTGCTTTCATGATAGGTTAAGTAGAATCGTGGAGTGTGTTATGAATTTATTTTAGAACTATTTGGACTGAGTTTGAAGAAGATAGTCATTAGCAATTGCAACAATTTGTTATTAGTTAACCTTTGAATTCACTGCATATATAATGCTGACACTCTTGAAATAAAAAGACTTGCCTCGATTCGACAATTAATGTAGGAATTAGGATTACTTGTAAAAAGAGATCTTAGTGCACCAACATTTTGGTGCCATTGCCGGGGAGAGTGTTCCAAAGTGAAATCGTTTTTATCTTGCTGCAAAAGAATTGGGTTTTAAAAACGAGAGGTAAGAACCTACATAGCTAGCAAGTAAAGTGCTTGCTTACTAGCCCTCTTTTCTGCAAAATCTTAGAGGTTAAATAGGAATTTGTTTTTATAAATGACTAGGAATAGAAAGATAGAAAAAGAACATAACCTACCTCGAAAATCCACAAAACACAAGGGATCGATGAACCTTGGGAGAAAGACCTTATAGATGAAACTGTGAGAAAAGTAGAATCTCAAGCATCAATAGGATTCCAGGTTGTATATGGAAAATGTCCTACTGTAATTTGTCAAGCATTAGGCTCACCATATATAGCTCACGCTAAGATTCAAAGCCAAATTGGAGGATTTGAACAGAGTCTTCAAGCTACAGTAAGCTTACATTCTGATACTCTACAAGAGGGAAAATAATGTAACTTAAGAGAAGGAGAAGGAGAAACCAATGGAACTGTTAAGGCAGAACCTCAGCTATTTGAACAAGGGTTTCCTATGATCCTAGATCTAGGCAGTGCTACAAAGCCATCTCAGGTTTTTAATCCTCCACTTACTCAAAAAACACCCCCTGAAATCCCTAAAGAGTATTGACACATCTTTTACCAAATGGAAAATCAACCATATCAAGGTCAAACCTTGACATTAGAATACCCCATAATCAACCATGTGGTCAATGCCCCCATGAAGGCTATTCCTCTACAGAGCATCCCAACTTTCATGGGATGATCATAGAGGATCCTGATGCCTTACTATTCGAATTTGATGTCGTATGGAGAGGGTATGACTACACCACTAAGCCCCAAAAGCTAAAACTATTCCCTTCTACTCTGAAAGGAGTAGCTTTAAGATGGTTCACGATCTGGGTGGATGTACTATTAATTCCTGGGATGATATGAAAACCTCCTTCGTCACAAGATACCAAGACTTTTGCAATACTAGCGAGCTAAAGGATGAAATCTTTAAGATGGTTGCAAAGGATAATGAAACTGTAGAAGAGTACATCGAATGGTTTCATTATAACTTGTAGAGATCTCCACACACCACCCTACCAAAAGAAGTCCTAAGAGCTATCTTAATTGAAGGATTGAAAGAAGAGTGGCTAGAAACTCTAAATTTAATGGGGAAAGGAGATATTTCTCAGGAAGATTTTGATGAAATTGATTGCTTGTGTATCAAGTGTTCACAAGGAATCTCACGCACATGAGAATCAAGCCGAGATCCCATGAGTAGGGGAAGCAAGCCACATAGTGGAGGCATAACATGAATGAAAATTAGTAACCTCCCAAAAGGTTTCAAAACGGACACCCTGGGCACCCTCACAACACACCTATATTTCCTCCAGGCTAAACAAAAACAAGATTTAGCAGAAAAAAAATTGGTCGTTCTCTGTCCATGCTGTTAGAAGAAGCACAACCAACAGGAGTGTCCATTAGACATGGTTCATAAATGCACTATCTATACCAAGGATCATGCCATTGAACAGTGTCCATCACTCCCGAGGTTGAAAGCAGTGTTCAAGGAAGAAGAAGAAGAGACAAAGTGTTATAGGAAAAATTGACCTCCTAATCAACTCAGAGGAGAAAGACAAGATGACTGAAAGAATGACGACAGTTGTAGGCCCAAAGTCCACACTAACACTCTCTGTACACTGACAACCTACTTTATAAATCTTGTTTACAAGCATAAAGGAGCGTTAGTCAACCTGCTAATCTTGTTGTTAGACCAAGGGAAGTGTTAGTGAACTTTAGTGATGCTCAAGTGGTTATGCCAATGAATATGCCATTAAATATCTAGATATTATTTCCCTAAATTTGTGCAAGAGAAGCAGGGAAACTCCAAAAATCAAGATATTTGGAGAAATTCTATTTCGGAAATAGAGGCAAATGGAAAAAAGCTGGTAAACGAGGCAGGTTCATGGTTTTTACCCAAATGAACTACAGGTGGAGTTGGGCAACCCTAAATCGATTGCTATATAAGCAACGAGAGGGCCATTGCACAAGGGTCAAAGCATTTAGAAGGATAGTACATGGTGCTATTGTGATATTGTCATATTCTTGAAGGAGCTAGCTAAAAGAAGGAGAGAGAGAGGAAGAAGGGATAAGGAAGGCTGATACAACAGGGTTGTTGTAATCCCTCTTCTGAATATAGGACTGCAGTTGTGTTTCACTACTTGAAGTGTCGGTGATGTTGTGCATTTATTTGTTCATTCTAATGCTTGTTGTGTTGAGTAGATAAGTTACACATTTATACATGTTTGTTACAGATTCTTTCATTAATTGTCAGAAGTATATGCTGTGATCGATTTGCTTCGTTCTTTCGTGCAGGAATCATATTGGAGCTGGTCAGGAGGAGTTCTCCTTATCGCACAAAGTTCCCCAAGCAAATATAGAAAGAACCAAAGGTGATCCTTTCTCCATATCCTATCAATATATGTTAGATAGATGAACAAGTGTGTAACAGGTATCTTTTGCAGATAACCTTACGGTCTGTCAGAAGTCCTGGGAAGACTTTTGAGGGTAGTTTTCATCTTGTGCATTTTACCCCATAGCACAGAGCCAATATATCTAATGAAACAACGTTGATAGTGGAAGGCCAAACCTCTAGTTATGTCACAAGATGCATCCTAGTTGTTTCCTTCTTCACAGTTTAATCAACAACAAAACCCTAGGGCAGCATGGCAAGGCCAATAACACTACTCGAATTGGCAACCTCACCCATTCCCTATGACACCATGGTCAACTCAATCCTTTCCGGGTAATGGTTGGCCGAATTTTCCTTTGACTCCTAGTTGGGAAGGCAATCCATATCAATCCTAGTGCCTTACGCCCACTTCTCAAAACCCAAATTTGTCTACAAATTGGTAGCGACCTTTGGGAATATCCACCACTCCTATGGGGATAGGTCCTCAACCTCAACCCACATTGTTAGCTCATTATCCATTACAACAAAATTCTCAGCCTCTTCTACACCCTCAACTACCAGCCCAACCGAATCCAAATCCGAATAACAGACCGATCCAGCTAGTACAAATTGTAGAAAGCTTAGATTATGAGATTGAGTAAAAAGAATTTAATGAACTTAGATTGAGGTTAGGATGTATCATCACTGCTGAGGAAAATAGGGATTAGCCATCAATTGAGATCAAAACACCACCTGTGCATATACCACCACCTGTAATTGATACTGAAATGAAACGAGGAGATGAGACAGATCAGCAGAAAGATCCAAAGGAACTCATAGTCACTTCTCTCACATTCCCCGAAAGGTTAATGATACCTAAGCCGATTATTTACCTATATTTTGATCTTGTAGGGGAGCTAAAAAATATTTGTATAAAAACTCCACTCCTCCAGGCCATTTAGGACATTCCCATATATGCTAAAACAATTAAAGAGTTATGTGTAAAGAAGCCTGTGAGGAAGGAAAATTTTAAGGATGGAAAATTTTCATGAAGTTTAAAAACATTGGCGAATCTCTCTAATCCCTACTATGAAAACTATAAAATGTTTATTAATATATTTGTAAAATTATTCAAATTTGTAATGATTTTATATATAGTCTCTATATAATGTTGGCAATTTTTAAGGTAAAATAATTTTATATTCTAAAATTTGGGCAAATCATGTTTTATAAAATTGGAAATTGATGAATTCTTTTGTGGAAAAATCATGGAAAATTAGCCCACTGAGTGAACATTAGCCCCTAAAATTTTCCATGCCTGTGAGGAAAGAC
Organism: Pinus taeda; assembly: GCA_000404065.3. Lineage (NCBI taxonomy): Eukaryota > Viridiplantae > Streptophyta > Pinopsida > Pinales > Pinaceae > Pinus > Pinus taeda. The sequence continues at coordinate 20,072 of APFE030423927.1, read as the reverse complement.
AAAACTTCACCCACCATTCATGTCGTAGGAACCTTATATGATTTAATCTTGGGAGGGGGAACTTCGGTAAAGCATGAAGATCCTGGGAACCCCATAGTGATAGTTCAGATATATGGCCACTCTTTTCCCAATATGCTAGTTGATCTCGGTGTAGCCATTAATATTTTAACAACATAAACCTCTCAAGCACTTGGTATTACATCCTTGGAACCAACCACCACCTTACTAGAACTTGTTGATCGTTCAATGGTAAGGCTAGAAGGAACTCTACAAGCTATCATGGTTTCTGTTGATTCATGGGAATATCCAATAGATTTTCTTGTTATAAATCTGAAGAGTCGATTGGATGGACATCCTCTGATACTGGGCTGACCTTGGCTAGAGACAATTGATGCATATATATGCTGCCAAGAGGCCAACATGACTATTGCAAAGGGGGATGTTGTAAAAAATATTGTTTTATACCCCTCTGCCAAACCAAGTCTGCCCATTGTAAAAGTATGTAAACAACCACCAACATACCTGAAATAAAGCATTCATTCACCACTCATAGTAGTAGAGGCACTAGAATTCAAAGATTAGACTAAATATGACGTTATCAAAAATTTCATCAATCAGCTAGCTGATGTGAGCAATGTAAAGTGTCAAATGATGAAAGTAATCCTTGATAATGAAGCATTGGAAGATCCCTTGAAGGATACTGATGATCAACACATTTAGATGACTGCTTTTCACAATAGAAATCCAGTGGAAATTGAACCAAGCAAAGTTTTAAACATTAATGATAGCTTGGATAGTGATTAGTAGAAAAATCTCATTCAGATCCTACAAAACTATAAAGGGGATTTTGCCTGGGATTAACCCGATATGAAGGGTATTGACCCATAGATGTGCACTCATCACATCTATATCGAGAAGGATGCTCAACCTATTCGGTAGCCTCAATGGAGATTGAATATGCACCTTAAGGATATTGTGAAAGAAGAATTACAGAAGCTACTCGATATGAATTTAATTTATCCTATTTTGAATAGCAAATGGGTTTCTCCATTGGTGGTCATCCCCAAGAAAAATGAGAAATGGCATACCTGTGTAGATTACCAGGAACTGAACAAGGCAACACAAAAAGATCATTTCCCTCTCCCATTTATCGATCAAGTCCTTAATACCTTGGTAGGGAATCAATCCTTTTCCTTCCTAGACAACTTCAATGGCTACAATCAAATTCATATCGCCCCTGAAGACCAAGACAAAACAACCTTCACCTGTCCCTGGGGTATGTTCACTTACAGAGTATTACCATTCGGCTTAAGCAATGCCCAAACCACATTTCAAAGAGATATACTTAGCATTTTTTCTAACTTGATAAATGAAGGACTTGAGGTATATATAGATGACTTTACTCCATATGGGGATGAATTTGATCAAGCATTGCAAACATTATAAAAGGTTTTAGAATGATGCATTGCTACTAGGTTATGTTTAAGAAATGTCAAGTGTCACATGATGATGACCGAAGGTGTAATATTGGGACATTATATTTCTGTAGCAGGGATACAGGTAGACCCAACAAAAATTCAAATAATTCTTTTATTGTCTACTCCCTATACTTAGACAAAGTCAGATGGTTTCTTGGGATACGCAGGCTATTATTGCAGGTTTATTAAAAAAAATTCACAAATTGTTGCACCTTTATATGCTTTAACTGGAAATGTTGATTTCAAATGGTCTGACAAATGTGACATAGCTTTTACAGGTTTAAAGAAGCTAGTCTCGACAACACTCGTATTACTTGGACTAAACTGAGAGATGCCTTTTCACATGTCCACAGACGCATCAAATGCAGCTATAGGTGTTGTCCTCGGTCAAGAAGAGGAAAGGAAGCCTTATGCTATATATTATATTAGCAAAAATATTACTCCTGTCGAACTTAATTATACAATAATAGAAAAATAATTCTTAGTTGTTATTTATGCAATAAACAAATTTAGACATTACATAACTGGCTACCATGTTTTTCTGTATATTGATCACTCTTCCATTCGATATTTAGCTAACAAACCTATCACAAATGGTCGAGTGACTCATTGGCTATTGCTTTTGCAAGAATTTGACATTAAAATTAAGGATCATCCGCGGAAGGAAAACCTAGGTATTTATTTTCTGTCTCGAATCCCAAAGGTAAATGATCCACCAGTAGTGGATGACCAATTCCGAGATGAACATTTGTTTGTTGTGATAGTCAAGACACCATGGTATGCCGATGTGGCAAATTATCTAGCAGTAGGGAAGCTGCCCAGGGATTTGACAGTGAGGGAGAGGAAATAGATCGTTCAACGCAGCGCCCGATTCTCTTTGATTGGCGATATCTTTTTCATACTGGGTCTGACATGTTTATACGCAAATACATTCATGAGGATGAGATGTATGACATCCTGAAAGCTTTCCATGATGAGCCTATAGAGGACACTTCGCAGATAGAAGGATAGGCCATAAGGTACTACAGATGGGCTATTATTGGCCCACTATTTGTAAATATGCTAAGAAATATGCCTAGGCTTGTGATGGCTGCCAAAGGATGGGCCGACTTGGCCAATCTGATGAAATTCCACTGCAACCCCAACTAGTCATAGAACCCTTTAAAATATGGGCATTGAAATTTGTTGGCCCATTCCATCTGTCATCAAATTAGAAAGCATACATATTGGTTGCCACAGATTATGTGACGAAATGGGTGGAAACAATAGATTTACCAAGAGCCACAGAGAATGTCATGATTAAATTCCTCTTTGGGTTATTCATGCAGTATGGTTTACCACAAGAAGTGATAACAAACAAGGGAGAGTAATTCGTAGGACACAATATTACTACCACTCTTAGAAACCATCACATTACACATAGGATCACTTCCCCGTATCACCCATAGGCAAATGGGTAAGTCGAAAGCACGAATAACATCATTGAATTGATTTTGACCAAAATAGTCTCAACACATTGGTTAGACTCAACTGCTAGACTGCTAGAGGCCTTGTGGGCCTATCACATGACTTGGAGAAATACTACTGTATATTCTCTCTACCAGCTCGTGTTTGGAAAAGAACCTATTTTTCCAATCGAATTCAAAATAAAGACTCTAAGAACAACTTAGGAAGTGGGGCTAGATTTAACAAAATCCCAAACCAAGCGACTTCAACAAATCAACGAACTAGATGAAGCTCAACTACTAGCTCAATGGACTGCAATTATTCAGTTTCAAAGGGAAAAGTGGCATGATAACCTCACCAAAAAGAAGATATTTCAAAAAGGGGATTGGGCACTTCTTTACGACTCTAGATTCCAAGACTTTCTAGGCAAGTTGCAAACAAGATGCTTGGCCCTTATGAGATCCAAGAAGTACATAACAATGGCACTCTTACTTTGACTACCATTGATGGGTCTGGCCATTCTTTTAAGGTGAATGGGCATCAGCTATGTCTCTACCACAAACCACTTACCAAGGAGGCTTTCTGATAGCAAGTATGTGAGGACCCCTCCATGCAAATCTTAGTTGTAGAGGGTGATGACCCTGTAGCTTTTCTTTCAAAAAATTGAGATTTTTTTTTAAATTGTAAATAATGTATATATTCGTTTTGATTGATTGTAATTTAGTTAGGTACCACCATGTAAATATGAGGATTTTTGTTATTTTAAGTGCTTGGTAAGTGTTATTCAATCGATTGAATGATTGTTGTTCAATCAATTGAACAACACTTATGTTTATGTGTGCATCATTATTCAATTGATTGAAAAATTGCTATTCAATCTATTGAACAACACTTATTTTTGTGTGTGGAAATTGTTGTTCAATCGATTGAACATCATTTTTGCATTTTTAATTTTGATGTTCAAATGATTGAACGATTGATGTTCAATCAATTGAACAACATTTCTGCATTCTTGTTGACATTTTCTGTTCAAACGATTAAATGATTGTTGTTCAATTGATTGAACAACACTTTTTGCATTTTTCATTTTTACATTTTCGTTGTTCAAATGATTGAACGAGTACTGTTCAATCAATTGAACAACACTTTTTGCGTTTTTTACATTTTCCTTATTTAAACGATTGAATGATTGTTGTTCAATCGATTGAACAACACTTTTTGCATTTTTCATTTTTTACATTTTCATTCAATAAGTTGAACGATTGCTATTCAATCGATTGAACATAACTTTTTTTATTTTTACATTTTTACTGTTCAAACGATTGAACGATTCTTATTCAATCAATTGAACAACACTGTTTGTGTTTTTATTTTTCTGTGTTCAAACGTTTGAACGATTGTTGTTCAATTGATTGAACAACACCTTTTGCATTTTTAAATTTTCATTGTTCAAACGATTGAAGGATTGGTGTTTAATCAATTGAACAACACTTTTGCGTTTTTAAATTTTCGTTGTTCAAATGATTGAACGATTGCTTTTCAATGGATTGAACAATTTTTTTTTTTTTTTTTTTTTTTTTTTTTTTTTTTTGTGGTGTTCAAATAATTGAACTATTTTTGTTTAATTGATTGAACAACACTTTTGCACTTGTTATTTTTCAAGTTTTCCTATTCAAACGATTGGACGATTGTCGTTTAATCGATTGAACAACACTTTTTAGTCTTTATTCAATTTTTGCTATTCATATGATTGAACGATTTTTTTTTAATTGATTGAACAACAATTTTTCATTTTTCTTATTGATATTTGTCGTTCAAACGATTGAACGATTGCTGTTCAATCATTTGAACAACAATCTTGTGTGTTTTCCTATCGATTTTGTTGTTCAATTGATTGAAAAATTGTTGTTCAATCAATTGAACAACAATTTTGTTTTCTTTTTGATTTTTCTCTTCAAATGATTTAATGATTGCCATTCAATCAATTGAACAACACTTTTGTGTTAATTTTAGGACGAATTGTGATTTCTTTTATTGATTCATTGTTGATCACGATGGCATATTATTTTTCTTTTATGTTTTGAATAAACACCATCTGAGTGGATTTGTGCCTAACATAAAGAAAAATAGTAATATCAACACTATTATGATTTATGAAGCCTCTTGATGGTTATCTTTATCCAAAAGCTGATATGGTGCATCTCTATAATCACTGGCTAGACATCGTTTTTTGGACACATCATAAAATGATTCATTATTTCAAACCATGCTAGCTTATTTATCACACTTTCAAATGGACAAATACCTTTGAAATGATGAGATGGGGGTAAAAGTATACCCTTTCCTTGGCATATTTTTACTTCTTACACCATTCCTCGCTCTTAAGGAGAAAATGAGCCTCCCTCTTTTTATAAAAAAAATCAAAAGGTGAGAAAAATGAAAATAAATAAATATGCAAATGCAATGAACACTGTCTTAAAAAGGATAAGGGGTCTCATCATGAGCCAGCCTACTCTGATCATAAAGATGTAACAAGTGACATTCCATTTTTGGCTACCAAACCAAGGTAATGACCTTCTTGATGATTAAAAACTGTTAGAAGGACAAGGGGTCTCATTACGAGCCAGCCTAATCATTTTGTTATATCTTGGTGAATGGAACTATGATCATCTGGTCACCATGCCAACCTAGTGGTCTCTTTATGGTAGAAAAAGATGAATCAGCTACATACTAAAAGGAGGACTCTAGCTCATTTGTGGGGTTAAAAAGAAACCTTGTCGAGGCTATAAATGCCTGTTGGTAGAAATGGCTCTGCTTATGGTATTGGAGTATTATCTTACATTGCTAAATGCTCTCTATTCTATTGCCACCTATGGATTCATTTCTAAAAACATTTCCCATTTGAGCAACACTCTTACAGGCCAATATCCATGGTAACTTATGTTATATATTCATTATATTATATATTTGTCCAATCAATTCATGACATTCATTACTATTTACTGCCAATTATGTGTCTATTACTAATACCTCTTGTGGTGAACATCTTTTCACATAATAATGTAGATATTTGTTTTTATCTTTTTTAGCCATTTTTACCTCTGATACGTGTATGGCTTTAATTGCTTTGTCATGAATTGCGCCACTTTTCTGGATTGATTTTCTACATTTATGAATCCTTAATTCATGCGCTTGCTTTTCACATGCTTGGCAGACGCGGATGTCCTTTTTTCCCATTGGAGGGAGGATGTTCTGCATGTGAACAACGTGTCTGAAAGTTATGCATAATTGAATGTTAATTATTATATTGACTTTTGGGTAAAGGCTACATGATAATTGGATATGCGTAATAATTAGCAAGGTATTTCCGATTGGAGAAACGATAATGACCATTATGGATGGAATGCAAATTGATTATGGGCATGCAACAAAAATGGTTGATGAGAAAAACGACTTGACTGTATATGTTGTTAATTCCCAAATCAACATCATTTTTCTTGTTAATTGCCTTAATGATCTTTTATGTTGTTCTAATTTACGAAAGAGCAGGAGAAGTCCATGAAGGAGAACTAGTCACAGGAACACATCATCCATGGGATGTAGAGCTATCCAAAATGATCCCATAGTACTCATGGTATTGGACCAGGCTCATTCAATTCTCGAGCACGCAGGATGGCTACAATATCTGAATAAATTGCAGGGATTTCATGAAGAAATGACACTCAAATTCTTGCAGAATTTGCAGAATGGTAGCACCACAGTAAGAGGCATGGATATGAAAGTCTTTGAAGTGGTCATAGCCGCAGTCATTGGACTCTAAACTGAGGGAACAATGTGGAAACACAAGCACGTCCTTCTGTACAATGAGGTTGTAGTGTTTCAAGACCCGAATGAGCGATTAGCGCAAACAGGGAAAGGAATTCACCCTTCAGCATTAAGACAACCATGGCAGGAGTTGGCAGTCATCATGCAATAGTACATCACATGTGATGGTCACCAAGATGTGGTAAAGCCCTATCAACACAAATTGTTAGCCATCCTAAAACAAAAAAATTTAGTTAATTTGTTGTTTTATTTGAATTATCTATTGCATGATGTTGCTTGACGAGTTAGGAAAGCTAAGGACCCATGCACCGTCATCAGTCATCACAGACTAATTAAATTTCTTATCATACATGGACTGGCACAATAGTAGTTAACCTGGGACAATATTGTAAATCCTACTCTTGTGCCACCTCTAGAAAACCCAGTAATATAACATCAAGGGCCTAGAACCCCAGATCTAAGAAGGACATTGAAGAGGAAAAATTCCTATATGCCTTTGAACCTAGCAAAAAACAAACGCTCTACGAGGGGTGAAGTCCCAACAACATACCCCAATTCAAGAGGTCGGCCCATCGCTCACACCACCTCCAAGTTTGCAAAATACCCCTTTACAAGAATATGTGGAAGACGTGGCCAGGGTATTGGAAAACGTGGGGATGTTTGGTGAGGGTAGAGAACAACCTGAGAATGTTGAAGGACATAATTGTAGCCCCAACCAGTCTACCTTTGCTGATAATCCTAGTTGTGATCAAACCCACCATTTACTAATTTCTTTGAAAAACAGAGGGAACGAGTCCCTTATGTGGAAAAACCCCTTAAAGTCGATATTCATGAAGAGGAAGCTATTAGACAAGAAAAGCAAACAACATATACCAGTCTAGTGGACCCCCCAGTTGAAGAAAATCTTGTAGATGATACCCTGGGAGGTGAAAATTAACCAGGCAATACTAATTTTTCTATGTTTGTTGAGTACGATGCCTATCCAAAAGAAAACCTAGATAATGATAACCACTCAAGAGACACCATTGTATTCAGGCCTCTTGAGAGAAAAATTCATGTCGAAGAAGAACTAGAAGGTGAAGCTCCATTAGGATATACAGTTCCAGTTGAAACCCTCCATGATGCTGACACAATACCACCTGAGCATGAACCTGAGGAAAATGCAGTTGCACCATCGCTAGTCATAAGTCCCAAAATAAAGAAGTCGTACAAGGATAGGCTCAGAAAAATGCTAAAAAAATATAGAAAATAGAAGCGAATAATTGGGTAGCTAAGACAGTGGTTAAAAGCAGCCATCAAATCTAGAAAATTGAAAGTGGAAAGAGAGACCACAAGAACACAAAAAGAACATTGTTCTGGAAAGGATGTTGAAACCCAAACTAAGATTCTTTTGGTCTATTCAAAGGAAACTTAGACAGATCCATGTCTTGTAGAGGACAATGAACTGCATACTGAAGATCCCTGTGTTTGTATGTAGGAGACCCAAATATAATACCCTACTATGAATGTTGTCATTCAGACAGATACTGAAGAAAGCACCCCAATTTATTATTGCATAACTCAAGAAGCAGTCGATGCTATTGTCCAAACTGAGCCTATGTAGACACAAGATAATGATGCCCAAAAAGAGGAGACACCTACTTATATTCCCTTAGTAAGGGAGGCATTTATTGGGAGACTGAAAAATGAACTACTGAAGGTTCAACAGGAATTAACTTGGCAAAAGGAAGAGGTAGTGCACCTACATATACATTAAGAATTAAATAAAAAGTTTGAGGCACTCATAGCAACTGAGGACGAGACCTTCGCTCAGTAGAAGGCTGAATAGAAAAAGGTTGAGAAAGCATAGGAAAAATTGAAAAAGGCTAAAGAGCAGTTGGAGATTGTTTTCTCTCTTTATTCAGATGCCCTGTCATGTAGAGCCCCTACTACAAATTATGACCTATTCCTCCTAGAAAGATACCTCCTGCTCAAAATCAAAGTTGTTAAGGCTGGGAAGTCTATGGAAATCAAAACTACCACGGACTTTGTCAAGTGCTTTAGAGAATAGAATGAGCATGTATAATGCCTCCTCTGTGAACTTTATATACACAATTTATTTATGGAAGATGACAGAGATAGAAACCCTAGCCCCTTTATAGGGGATGTATAATTCTAGGAATTTCTCTCTTTTGCTACTAACCAACTCAAGTGGGCCAAGGCTCACAATACTTATAGAAAGAGTGAATAAGGAATCGACCTATGCGTCAGAGGGGAACCTACAAAACTCCTGCATCTCTTGGTTAGGCACAAGAAATTCATGAAGTGAGATGGTGTTGTGGGCCAACGGGGGCCATCTGACACAGATATTATACAATATGGAAAGGATTACTTCCAAGAGATTAAGGAGGAAGCCTTGTCTGTATCCAGAGAAAGGTGGGAAGTCTCCTACATTACTGTTAGAAACCAAGAACCATTTGGATACTAGAACTTTAAATCTGCCTCCCCTCATTTCCATAAGTACAGTAACATGGTCTTAACCATGGGGCCTGAATGGATAGGATGTCGGTATAGAACTCCAATCATATGGTATCCTCCAGATAAGTATTATTGTGACTACACCTTGAGTGACTAAGATGTTAACCGGGCTTTTGGTATACTTAAGAAGAAAAATGGCTTCATAATTTATAGGGAGGTATATCTTGCCTATTCACTAACTCAAGTATACCTCAACTATTTAGTTTCATGAGGTCATGCAAAAAGGTAATCTAGGGAGTATGTTGGGTCAAGAAAAATGTATGTCTTCTACTTGGTAATCGTTTTATTTAGCACTCAACCTCACATGATTATCTCTGTTTATGAATAAAAGTAGAGGAAATAATAGCTAAAGTCGAGTAGAAGTAATCAATAACAAATTAGACAAATCTAAGAAAGAAAAACTGATTTTTATTATATTTACGTGCAGAATTCATGAATTGAGTGATAGTTTCCCAATTGATAGAATGATAACATCTCATATGGGAAAGAGACGGTGTCAGAGGCAAGGTAGGACAACAGAAGACCAGGAAAATCAATGACTATTTCATGATAGAATCAGATCAAGTGTAGCGAAATCCTCAGGATCCAATTATCCCGAGGATTCACTTTTATATGTTAACTTTCTAATTGTAATATATAAGGTTGAAAGGAAAAACTATGAGTTCATAATTTCATAGTTTGTAATTATTCTTTTTGACATATAATACTGTTATTTTGGATGCTGTAACTTGGTTATTTATATTAATGAAGAAATACTACATTTAACTCATACTTATATTCTAATTATCTCTTATCAGAGACTTTTGGCGACTTTGGGCCCAGTCAAGAGAAGATCTACTACTTCACCTATGTCATAATCATTTTCGTTTCATTCTTGATCATTTGTTAATGTTAAGTTATTATTACCTTTTACTATTGTAAGGATTGTTGATTCAGTTTGATTTTTCTGTTCATTCGAGATTTATATTGATCTGTGTGTTATATACGAGTAATACTTTTGATTGAATTGGTTTTGCTAGTTCTAGCTCAAATCATCATTCCTTTCATGTAATATTATCATAGATTTCAGAGATAGAATTAATCACTTTATGATTCGACAATCATTTTCTATTCAGATAACGTTTGTTATTCCAGTATCATTTGTTGTTCAATTCAGAATTGCTGTTCAATTCAGATTTCTTGTTTAATTAGGATTTTCTATACAATTACCATTGTTGTCAATTTTTATAGTTCTCTTTCATGAGTGAGCGAGTTAGCTTCAATTCTATTTAATACTTCCAAGCATGATTCTTTGCAAGTTGTATTTAGATGCATTTGCTTTCATGATTGGTTAAGTAGAATCACAGAGTGTGTTATGAATTTCTCTCAGAACTGTTTGGATCGAGTTTGAAGAATATATTCATTAGCAATTGCAATGATTTGTTATTATTTAAACTTTGAATTCACTACATATATGGTGTTGAAACTCTTGAAATAAAAAGACTTGCTTCAGGTTGACAATTAATGTAGGAATTAAGATTGCCTGTAAAAAGACATCATTTTGCACCAACACAATACTGCTATGGGATTTTCAAAACTCAGAACTACTCTATCAAATGTGAAATTGTTGGCTTGATGAGGTCTGACCCAAGTTCAAAGTTATTTAACCAAACAAGTCCCTACACTATTGGCCCTTTCGGCATCAGCATGTGGAGCGTGGATTGAAGTCTCACCCGAAGCAGTATGGGGGGATGCTAGAACCACGTTTCTGCACCCTTGAGATGACTAAGGTGTCAATTTAGTCCACTGTGCCTACTTTTTCATAGGTCACTGTTAACAAACGCGAGAGGTACCACCAATAATAACAATGGTCCTCAAGGTACTATAGGTACAATCCACGGCGTGCGAATCAGTGAGTCGGTGTTGAACACCCGTAGAATCATTCGATCGGAGGCCAATGACGAAAACCTCACGTCGAACATGAAGAACCTGCCATTGAGGCATGCAGGCTCTAAGGCACCTAAAGGGGGTCTCTAGGTCAACTTCCTGGATAATGAGCTGAAGTCGACAGGAAGTGACCTTGATCGAAGGTGCGCCATAATGTTTCCCACATCATCGACACGAGACAGAGAGTGATAAAATGTTTTGTGTGAGATATCAGAGGGATGTTAAGTATTCTATAGAGGTTAACTTCTCTTGAACATATCGGTGGCACAACAGTGGATTTGGCAGTATTTGATGTCAAATTATCAAGGGTCATGGTGACAAAGCAATGAGCAGATGAATGGTCAAATAGGATAACCCAAACCCACGAAGGCATGTGTGAAACAAGATGAGATGTCCCCACCCAGACACGAAATGCAGACAAGTGCCATGTTCAAGAGCGACATACTGCCGACACGACGATGATCACGGTTCCTTTATTCCCCCACCATTTCTGGCGAGTACCTCGATTATTTTTCGATGGAAAGCTTGACGGGGATAGCATATGCTTGAGAGACGTCATCATGACGAAACTCGATGTCATTAATTTTTAACGAGTCTGACAAAGGAAAAACTCGGCGTATTTTCATATTTAGAGAGTTTGAAAAGATAGCGAAAAGGAAACTCCAGGGCTGTCCTTTTTCGTAAAGTTGTGTCTCTCCCCAGCGGAGTCGCCAAATTGTTGTGTAGGTAAATCCCCTCTGCGGACAAAGGCGATCCCACTAGCCTATCTGAGGTCAAGCAATAATCAAACAACGCTAACACGTAGGTTCCTAATTGCAAAATAAAGGCCAAGATGAAAGCCTACCTCGAATCCAACACTTATATTCGTAGAAGGGTCGTTGCTTCCGTTCTTTCGCTTCAGTTGGTCGCAATCCTCACAATCTCCGTGAACAGACACCTGCACAAGCAAAGGACAGGACAAATACAAGCATAAAATCTGGGAAATGCAACTATGTACCGGTCAGAAAAGATACAACTCAAACATCATAATAAAGATACATGAGTGGAACCATAATGATAGTCGTCTAGTATTATTGATAAAATAAAAGAGAATACAACCAAGTTCTGACATCAAATCCTCCTTTGGTTGGGTCCAGCTAGCAAGTCCTTCAAGCATTCACCCTTGAAAGTAGATATCCCAAGACAACTCTCTCTCTCACAC
>APFE030423914.1:5249-16654 GCA_000404065.3 Pinus taeda | reverse complement strand
GAGAGAAGGAACCGTCGGATCACTACATATCATGACCGTCGAATTGTAAGTTACAAAATGTACAACGGTAAAGAAACACACTTTACCTAACTCTATACCTAACTCTATACTAGACCAAGTTGAACTTAACTATTTCCTATGTGTCGGAATATCCTAACATTATGGAGGGTTTTATGTAGCTAAAACAGAGAAATTACAGGAGACCCAATAAATTTGAATGATCAATTGACTGAAAGGAGAGACAATTGTATCTATATTTTTACTTGAATCACTATAGAGTTGAAGCATTGTTGCACACTGAGAGTTTCTACATCGGATCAATATCAAATTTTCAAGAGCACTTGGCCAAGGAGAATGATACACATAGGATTTACTGAAATCGCGATAGGAGAGGTAGATGCAATGATGGAAATTGGAAAACACTTGATGCCACGGAGACCATACCATAGCCTGAATATTATGAAGATGAACCTAGGGTGCAAGGGGATCCCCATTCAAGCTTAAAATACCATGGAAAGATTAACTGGAGCAGTTTTCAAGAAGGGAACAAAGAAAAAAATAGAGGTATCAAATTTCAAGGGAAAATTCAACTTAATCAATTTATGGATTGGAATTATAACTTGCATATTTTTAAATTGATGGGGCTAAGGAAGAAGACCACAAAGAATGAAAATTGAAGTGTAAAAATTGAAGTCCTACCATGGGATAATTGGAAAAAACATAGAAAAAGATAAGGAAAGGAAAATGTAACGCTTTGGCCTAAGATGTTGAAACATTTGGGGGAGCATATTTTACCTTCAGATTACTAACAAAAATTATTTCAAGAATTTCAGAATTCAAGGGAAAGAGAGAACTATGTCCAAGTTTATACAGAGTAGTTCATGAGGCTCCAAATTAGAACTAATAACCAAGGTGATGAAGTGAAATTAGCATAAATATATGTCAATAGTCTCAGGTTCTAGTTCCAAAATGAATTCCCATTAGTTAAGACCATTACAGAGGATGAAGGTTCTCAATATACTCTAAAGGTTGAGGGAAAATGGAATAGGAAATGAAAAATAGGGAAAAAGGGACAGGTTGTACTTCAATTAGAGAATAGAAATCTCCTCCAAACTTCATAAGTGATAAGAGACAAAAGAGGACCGAAACATACGCACAACTGTAGAGGAAAGGAAGGAATAAAAGGCAGGGATATGGAGGATTTGGAGATCAAACACCCTTGTGGTGCTTGATTTCCAATGAGACACATAAAGCCCAAGAATGTCCTCTAAATCACATGGAGAGGAAGGCGAGTTTGAAACAAGAAAGATATTAATGCTACAAAGAACTTTAGTAGTGAAGAGCCAAAAAGGAGCGAAATGTGAGGCCTAACTGTAGAGGAACGAAACTCTTAAGAGGCATGTATATAGAGGATTTGGAGATCAAATGACCTCGGGGTGCTTGATTTCCAATAAGCCTCATAAATCCTAAGAATGTTCTATAAAACTCTGAGCTGCTAACAAGGCAACAATAACACAATAAGAATCACATGTAGTGGAAGTTAAGTCTGGAATAGGGAAGGCATTAATATTACAATGAATTTTAGTGAAGGGAAGAAAAAGCAAGTCCCAAAATATGACAGGGGAAGAGAAAGTGTCTTCCAAACTAGGTGTAAGTGAAAGAAGAGGGTTTGCAAGGTGATTTTCGATAGAGAATCAACTAATCATCTGGTAGGAACTGAAATTGACTAGAAATTTTTGAATTTCATTCCTCTAATCGATCCTTATAAAACCTCTTGGTTTAAAAAATATCAACGTATGTTAGTAGACAACTCATGTTAGGTTTCTTTAATATTCAACAATACAAGAATTGGGTGTTTATTGATGTAATACAGATTTGATGCTTGTCACCTTTTGTTGGGGAGACCTTGCAATATTATTTTGTTATCTATATTTTGATTGTTCTCTGGGTAAATATAGGTATACTCTATCTCTAGCTTCTAAATGTTGTACAATTCTATCATGGTCATGTTGTTACAAGTATTGTTGCAATTACTTGGGAGTACAATTCATAACTAATAATGGAGTGTTTTGTGTTTTGTCTGCAACTGAGCTTGCTGCTCTGATGTGAACTTGTTGCCTTAGTGAATTATTCATTGGCAGTCTAAACTATGATATATTTTTCCTTAAAATATTTCCATGTGATATGGGTAGATTTATGCAGAGAAAATTAATGGTCATTAATGCAATTTTCCAGTAATAAGTGTGTTTCAATGCTTAACAGTATGCATTTCATACCAATCTAACAACAAATCTCACTTAATCATTTTTCACATAACTTTGACAATATGTTATTTTTAAATCTAAACTGGGTTTCTTTTTGGAGTACAAGGATACGTTGCATCTAGTTAGTTCACTGCAACTTGCTTAGATGAATTCATTAGGAAGTCCAAGTAGATCACTCAATTATTTTGCATGACATGAGTGAAAGCATGTTTTGGTATCTTATACATAGATACTATTATTAGGAACTAATATATTGTCTGCAATTGATATATGCTTCTTCAAAAAAATAAGTTTCATGATATTTTGCAAGTGGGTTGTATGAGGTTATTGTAAAGTGAAGATTCTTGACTAGGCCATTTGTTGGCTTAACTATCTAAACTCTGGTTATGACTAAGTCATTGTGCTTCCTTGTTGTGATCTGCCAATTCTGTGAGAAAACAAGGATTCCATGTAATTTTGCATGCACTTAAGTATTATCTAATATGGTTGGGGATATTTTAATTTTGTGGAAAGTTAATTAAATAAAAAATTTAAAGAGGTCATAATTCAAGCAGTGTAAGGATTTTGTCTCAACATTCTAGCCGTCTTCGTTCAAGTAGTCCAACAATACAATCTCCTTCATTTGGGAACAAGAAACCTGTTATTGGTGATAGAAATGCAAAGACATATCAATGGCTCACATGATATTATCCACCCTATCAAAAATTAAACAACCATCACTAGATATGCACCATTTAGATATACATAGAAACACTAGAGATAAAGATCCCCACAATTTTTTGTTGTTTCCAACAAAATCTTGTGTCATTCGCATAATTGTGCTCACATGACTTTGCTCACCATGGTTAAGTAGGATGCTTCAAGACATAACCTGACAATTGAGCAACCTGTTTAAAAGGGTAACATTCTTTTTTCAAATTCTAAAAGTGAGATATAAGATAGGAAGTAAAAATATATTTTGTGGTTAAAGGACGTAACCTTTGCTTGTGTGATAAGATTTCTCTTGAAAGAAAAAAACGAAATTTTTCTTTGCCCTGACTTCAATCCATTGACCATGGATGGGATGGATATTTGCAACTCATCCATGGAATAGGATTAGTTCCTTGTTTACAAAGTTCTTTCTGGCTTCTATTTTCTTCTTTCTGAAGAATAACTCAAACACATTTCCACCTAGAGACTCTCTCCATGATTCATACTCATGCATGGTGTAAAAGGACAATTCCCTTTCATCCTTTTGGGTTTCCTTCATAAAAAAACAAAAAGTAAATGTGGGGATTTATGCTCCATTGGACTGAAAAAATATACATCTACGTACAGTTAAGGAGTTGCACTTTTTTTAATGGAATTATACACTTAGTGAGAATAGGGACTATGATGAGAATAATTACCTTGAAAATATGAGTGATGAATTCAAAGAGAAATGAAGGAATATTAAGTAGAGATGGCCAAAAAGAGTGTATGAAGTTGTTCAACAATCCTTTGATGTGGGAACCTTCATGATCCTACAAGAAACACGGGATAAACAACCAGTTTCCAATTGAACATATCTTTTAAGCTTACATAGAAACTACAAAGTTGTCAACATATATCATGTACCTAATCTTCCATAATTATCAGATGGCCATATCTTAGATATTTGACATTGTCATATTCCTTTCCATGCTACAGACTAAGGATTTGCTTGATATTTTGAATCTCAACATTTTCCATGATCTGTTTATGGCTAGCTTCCCTTACATTCAACAACTTGCCTTTGAGAGGGAACACACCATAGTGGTTTCAACCAAATAAATCCAACCTTGCCATCTGAAGCACAAATACAACCAAAACTTACACTCAAACTAGCAATAGAAATGAAATCTTGTGATACTATTTAGTGTTGCTTCATTTCATATCAGTCTTGCTTTAATACAATGTGAATGCACTTACACACATTAACACAATTCTAGTCCATACAAAATTTATGACAACGCGGGGCGATCAATATCGATAATCCTATCATTGTATCTTTACACCTTTTGGGGCAATTTCTAGTAATACATTATAATACATAATTATGATCAATTTTCTAATCATTGGTACAAATAAATTTAATGGTCGGAGTGACAATACATAATGATGTTGTGCTTTTTAGACTAAAGGAAATATTATTGATACTGCAACAAGTACTTTAAAGTGGTCAAGAGGTCGAGAACAAATCAATGGCTTGTTCTTTAACTAAGAATGTTTTCGATGGGGTTTACAACTCCATTATTTTCTATTATTTATTTGCTTAAAATGAAATTTGATTTTTTCTTATTTATTTATTTATTTTGTTTAAAAATTTAAGTTGGTTAAGATTATTACGAGTTCCATGTTATATTGAAAGAGTTGAGTGAGTATAGGGAATACTAAAAATGGTTATATTTAATTGATTTTTGGAATATTAAACTTATAGGAGCATGTACTTATAATTAATTAAGGAGGTGAGTATTTGAATGAAGTTGTTATTTTGAAATTGATGACAAAATTTGAATAAAATATTTTAAAATAAATATATTCATAAAATTTATTTAATTTAATTAATTATGAATTTTTATATTTATATAACAATCTATAATATTTAGTTTGGAAAAATTAATCAATACTATAGTTTTATAACTTAATTTAAATTAAAAATATTATTAAAATTCAAAAATCTATTACAAATATATGAATTAGTTTTGTTTTATATTTACCATTTCTTAATAAATTATGTTGATTATCTCATTTATAAAAGTTGATTAGCATATAAATGATGGAAAATGATGTCTTTGGAGTGTATCAATCACATTTACTAATATTTTTGTGTTATTTATTAAGAAACATGGTTGGATTTCTATGTTGTTATTTGATTTTGGGAATATTTTTGTCCATTTCCCAATGTTAGTTTTAATTCGTAATTATATTCATGATATTTTCAAATTTAAAGATGCAATTAATCTACAATTATATTCATGACATGCTATGTTCAAATTCAAAGATGTAGTGGTAGTTAGTTAAAGAAAACTCAATTATATATAAAAATTAACATAGTCATCCAATAATAATATATAAAGAAAGTGTGAAATTCTAGATTGTGGGGTATGAATGGAATAAAAAGAGATATCGAAAAAATAACTTTGCTAGATGATTTGGGTAAGAATTGAATAGAAGAAAATATGGAAAAAAGAATGTATTATGTTGTGGGGTATAAATTAAATAAAAGGAAATATCTAAGGGATGATCAGTAGAGATGATTTGGGGTGTGAAAATATTGGAGATCTCACATTTCCTTGTATTCCATTCATAGCCTATTACCAATAATTTTTCCTTTTTTATTATGTTATAATTGTGATAATTAATTATAATTAACTTACACGTATTAATTTCTTATGTCTCTACTTCTTTTTCTCTCATATGACAAAATATATTTTTACACTTTTTTCATTTTACAATTTCTTAGGATATAACATAGTAGGAATAATTATTATATATTGGATCTTAAGATGTTGAATATGGATGAAAATGAATTAAATATTTAGAAAATGAAGAAAAAAATTGTTAGGGTTGTTTGAGTAAAATTGACTTAGTTAGGTAACCAATGGTTTTAGGCTCCATGTAAATGGGCATCCATGGTTTTTCCCATGGTATTAATGTTTGATATAGTCTATATATAGGTCAATAAACTCCATGATTATTGGAAGAACTATGTTTTTAGACACCACCATTCTCTAGGTACTATGTGATCCCAATTCTTTTCAAATTAATATAAAAGAAGATTTCATTAAAATAAATTTAACTCAATAATTGTTAACAATTGTTAACGCATAATAATAGTGTTTTTAGGAGAAAATATCTAATCATACAAAAACTTTTAATTTGTTAATTCAAATTAAGTTTTCATCCTTAGTATTTAAAATAGAGAGATAAAAAAGTATAAACATAAAAGAATGTCTATACTTTGAAAACAACAACAAAAAAAAAGATAATGCCCATATGATGATACATTGTCTTATAGATGAAAAATAAAACATATTACATTATTGAAAGCAACAAAAAAATAAAATAAGATAATGGCCATGTGTTGATACATTGCCCTATAAATAAAAAAGTAAGACATATTACATCATAAAGATTTAAGTACTTCACATAACTAGTAGACTTTGCCAATACAAAAAATTATATAATTATATTAAAGATGCTTCATAACAACAAGTTGAAACATCTTTGGAATAAAAGAACATCAACATTATAAATATAATTTAATACATTTTTTTATTTCATAGATAGTATAAAGTCTCAATTAACTCAAAGAAGTCATGAAATATACTCAAAAGAAAAGCATAATCAGTTGAAAGTCATGAAATGAAGATGAAATATACTCAAAAGAAAAGCATAATCAGTTGAAAGTCATGAAATGAAGGAAAGTGTGAAAAAGCCCATTGTCCTATTGTGGAAATAGGGAGTGGGGATTAAGAATTTAACACTTGTAATGATGTCCTTTGTAATGTATTTTAGGCAGCTGGATGGAAAACAACAATAGAATTTTAAAATAATTGATATGATTGATCCATTATTGAGAATGATAATTGGGATTTTGGGTGTTATTTATATTTATTATTTATTTTTGAGGATGGATTAGTCTTTTTCATTTTTCAATATTAATATAATTTATAATATAATTATATTTATAATAGGTTGAGTGATAAGTTTAATTTTTTTGGGTGATATTTTTTTGGTTAGTTTAATCCAAAATTTTGTGATTTTTTTTTGGAATAATAAGTCTAAACTTTGTCTCAAAGATTTTTAAGGGTGCTGAATCTATTTATACTTCCAAAAACCTTTTCAAATAATAAAAATTTATAACCTTATTAAAATTTATATAATCAAATTTACATCAAACTCTTAAACCATTACCATTACTATGTTGAAATCCATAACATAATTAAAGACAATTGAACCTATATCACATGTAAAATGTGAAAATGGGTTATAGGAAGAAAATTTGAAGAAATTTGGGATTGAAAATGAGTTATACCAAGAAAGTATGAAAAAATCTTTGATGGTGAGGTATAAATTGAATATAAGAAATATGACCCAAAAAATATTTATCCCTGCTCACTGACAAGAATGTTCATATTTTTACTTTTAGGCCATTTGAAAATGTGAAGAAATTCTTGACTGTAGGCATGAATTGAATAAAAAAAAGTGTTATCCCTAGTCCGGGACAAGGATGTACATATTTTTACTTTTACCGCATCGGAAAATAACGATTCTCTCCTGTGAAGAAATTATAAAATGTATTAAATAGGAAAATAAGCCAGGAAAATTGTGAGACTAAAGAAAGTGTGAGAAAGTATTTTGAATACGGAGTGGGGACGTAAGAATTTAACAAGTGATATTTAATAGTGAGTACGTAGTTCAGTTTAGAGAAATTGAAATTTACATTGTTGAAAGATAAAACTGTTATGAAATTATATAACTTTATTTAATGATAGGTTTAAGTTAGAGAATTAATTTTTTACCAACAAATAAATTTTTATATCCATTAATTCAATTTTTCGGAAAAATCATCTATCTATGACACTGAAATTATGACAATATAGGTGAGTTTCTTTTGTACACAATGCTATAATTAGTAGAAATGGAACAAAATCAAAGTCTTTATAAATTTTGATGAGATTCTAAATTTATTAATTTTTTATCATTTAGAAAATAAAATTAGTAATAATATTAAAAAAATAGTAACAATGTTTATTGAATAGTTTATATTTTAATTTTGAATTAAAATCATAATTATTTAAATAAATCTATTCAATATAATAAAAAAGCTCAAAACACTACAATTGTTTGAATTTTAACAATTAAAAATTATTTTAGTATTTTATTATTAAATTTAAAATTAATAAAAATCTTCATATATTCATACTTGAAAAAATATTATCTTATAAACTATAAACAAAATATAGTGTAATAAAATAATCATATATAATTGGGCTAAGATAAATAAAAGATAAACACTTATAGTGGTAGAAGCAGGCCTATAGTGTGACCCAGGTGTGTGTATAATGTGCTTCTCTCTTAAAAAATTGGAAGGATTAAATAATTGAATCGTACTTATGTTGAGAGCTAAGCGGTATATCGAGCCTAAAATGCAAAGACTTATTTTGAGAGAAATCTCAACAGAATAGATTTATTGTCACATGACACAGAGTTGCATACCCTATATTGCACAAAAATGATTTGGCAAGCTTATTTTGGATAATTTATGTCTTTAAACGTGGAGAGTATAGAAACAGTGGCAAGATTTGTTGAATTGTTCCTTCTAAATTTTCAATACCAATCCCATAAATAAAGTTCTTGGATTCCAAATTCTGCACTATTTTTGTACCAAAGGAATTCGTTTACAGTTTTGTGTTTTGATTTAGTGATTTAGCATAGCAGTTGAATGACCATGTGCTACTTCAATAGGGTTTCGGTATTTTTGACAATGGCTGCACATTCAAACCAGGCACGCACATAACCAAGATATCAAATGACTGACAATATGTAAAGAATTGAACAATTCCAAGTAAACATATGACAAAATCAAAACAAACCCAAAAAATATAAATAAATCAGACAATTTTGAAACTGCAGATTCAAAAAATGAAACATTTAGTCATTAAAAGACCTGAAAATGTAAAACTTGACCTGAAGATATTGAATAGTATTGTCAATGGACGATGTGCATCAACCAACAACCATAAAACAACAAACTTTGTTTTCTTCCTCTGTGGGTATGTAACTTTCAATTTTTCACAAAACCCTTGAATCTGCCCAATAAGAATGGTGATTTGGAGGGAAACTAAATCCGTATCTTCCACTTCCACTTAGCCTAATATTTTTATTATAAAACCAAAAAAAAGAAAAAAAAAAGTAACCCAAACAAAAAGTAACAGTGATAATTAGAAAAAAATATATATTTCATTTATATGAAAGTAATATTAAAATTTCACATCCACCTTTGAATGGATTATTTTTTTATATTGATATGGATTTTATATATTATGTTTTAATAGAAAATTAAAAATTAACAATTTTCTAATAAAATTTATTAGATCACAAATCATTTATAAAATCAAGATTAATATTGAGTTTTTATAGGTTTCTTTCAAATATTTTTGTTTTCAATCACAGGCTTTTTTATTTCCTTTTACTTAAAAAAATTCATAAAATTAAATAAAAGGGAAATAAATCTAAACAAAAATAGTAACTAATAAATTAAGAAATTACTAAAAAGCTCATAATAATAAGACCTCAACCAATCAATTTACAAATAAATAAATTTAAATAATAATAAACTATAGATAAACAACATTTTTTTTTAGTCAAAGAAAAACTAATAGGTAGTGAAAGACAAAATTGAATGCGTTATACCATCCCTATGCCTAGGCATATATAATAATTGAATATTTAAAGTATACCATCCCTATGCCTAGGCAGATATAATAATTGAATATTTAAAGTTAATTTTGGTGGTGTGATTTGTATAAATGGATGCAAAATAAGACTTCAATTTCAAACTGGGTGGGTAATAATTATTAACTGCATGGTTAGATTTCTGTGTTTTAATTTTGTCTTCGAGTTTTTTTATTTTAATAAATATTATATTTCTAATATTTTTATATTAAAGATGTACCATTATTATATTAAGTGATATTGAGTTTATTATTATATATATTAATATATAAAATGATGACATATGTTTTAAAAACTAATTATTTTTAGTAGATGGTGGGATTTTGGTCTAATCTTCTTTAAAATCAGGCAATATTTATTGAAATTCACAGTTTTGATGGGCCCCCTACCACTGTGCCTTGGGAGTTTTTCAGGGCGCTGAATCCATATATACAATGAAAATACAAGTTTAAATAACACAAATCAAAATTTCACCTCAATTTTTTTCACAAGATTCTAACACCAGAAAATCCAAAAAAATCACACTAAAAATAACTCCATAAAAAACAATATTATATATATAATTATAATTATATATTAAGAAATTTAATTGTGAATATGAATAAGAAATTCCTAGCTATAAGATATGAATAGGAGTTCTGGAAAAAAAGCGCTAAGAAGTTGTGAGGCAGGGAGGGGTTTTTGATAACAAGTTGTTTACTAAATATAACCAATTTTTTATTATGGTCCATCCATTAATTATTGAAAAGAAGAGTTAAATTTTTATGTTGTCATTGGAGTTTGAAGATTGATTATCCTTAATCTATAATTTTTATTTTTATTTTTATACAATCTGTAATTAGATTCTTTATAAATTGATATCCACAATAGTTATCTAACTCAGTTGTACGTGGAAAGTGCCACTAAGTTGTCATTATGATATATAAAAAGAAATGGCGAGAAATTATGATATAGGAAGAAAATGAAGAGAAATTATACACTGTGGGGGAGTATGAATTGAATATAGGCAGATCCGGAAGGGAGTATGAATCGAATAAAGGCAGATCCGGAAAAAAGGATGCGCTGATCTGTGGGGGTCCACAAGAAAGTCGGTATTCTTATAAATGCGGTCGGTAGCGATTCTCCCCTGTGAAGAAATCATATGTACTAAAAAGTTAAAAGTGTGAAAATAAAGTTTGTCCGAGTGTCGGAATGGGGACTAAAGAATTTAATAGTGGTTAAAATGAGGTTTGTCGGATTGTGGGAATAGGAAATAAAGAATTTAATAGTTGTTGTCATGTTTTTAAAGTTGATTACAGTTGTGGTCTGGAAAATAAGTTTAAAAGGCCAAAATTCTGAAGAGCATGGTTTGATTATTATGGTTTATTTGATTTTTAGATATTTTTATTTTCATTTTTTATTTTATTTTAAATTTTAATGTATATTTATTAATTTGTAATTATATTTTGTGATATGTATCTTATAAATGTAATTATATCTAGTTTTAAAAAAAAATCAATTATTATAAAAAGTGATAGAGTCATTTTATTAATTATATATAAAGAAAATGTGTAATTATAGTCTTGATATGTTCAAATTCAAACATGTGGTTACATCTAGTGAAAGAAAAATCAATTATATATAAAAAGTGACACATTCATCCTAATACTATATTTATGAAAAGGTGTGAATTATATTCTT
>APFE030423912.1:0-13849 GCA_000404065.3 Pinus taeda | reverse complement strand
TGAGGTAGGCATTCCCATACTTAGATCAAAACTAACTAGAAAACTAACTACTGCTCTGATATAGGAACGATCTTGTAATACATCACAAGTATAGACACATGTAGACACAGTATGGATGCAGCCATATGTTTATGAGTAGTCTACAACATAATGAATACAAAATTCCTCGCAACATGGATGGTGGAAACTAGATCCAGGGTCTTCATTTCTACTTCTCGAAATAGTATGATTTTATCCATGCGAATGAATGTGTCGAAGTCAAACATGGTAGAAACTACTTGATTACCAGCCGATGATGTAAACTGTTAACAAGTGTGAGAGAAACCACCAATAATGACAATGGCTCTCAAAGTACTCAATACAATCCATGAGATGTGATTAGATGTGTCGATGTTGAACATGTCACAGAATCCTTCGATCGAAGGTCAATGATGCAACCTATCGTCGAAGGCGAGAAACCTGCCATTGAGGAATGCAGATCCCAAGGTACTGACGATTTCTAGATCATCTTTCTAGATAAAGAGATGAAGTCGATAGAAAGCGATCCGTTGTAGGCAAGGCCACAACACGAAATCATAGATCAAGTTTGAAGAAATTTAGTTGCAAGAACTGACTCAGGGATGGTCAAGATGGATGACAGATATTTTTGCAGATGAATGGCTTATTCGCACTGACCTCTTGAACACATAATGACACAGCAGATGGTTTGGTGACGATTGACCCAAAGTTAATACCCAGAAACCAGCTGAAGGCGTTCAATGTGGTTTGATCAACTTTTAGGCAAAAGATTTCCCCAACCCAGGTGAATGAAAGCGTTGTGTTCAAGAGTGGTTACAAAGTATGACAAACAGGCTCATTTTCCTCTCTTTTACCCCACCATTTCTGGCAAGTACCTCTTTATTTTTTTACAAGCTTGAGGAGGATAACATATGCTTGATTATAAGCTCATCCTTCGGATGAGTCCAACTTAGTTTAAATTCAAACCCTAAGAAGGAGTGGTCTGTTCCTATTTGTAATTGAACAGGTCCTTTACTGTCGAAATTTAACGAGTCTAGTATAGGAGAAACTCTGCGTTTTTCATTTTTAGAGAGTCTGAAAAAACTTAAGAAGACTCCAGGGTTGACCTTTCTCATAAATTTGTGTCTCCCAAGCCTGAAAAAGTATAAAATAATACTTGAGAGAACTGCTTGATCTTTTACGACCAAGGAGTACTTTTTGTAATTAGTGCCTCTGATCCGAAAAAAGTAAAAAAGTGATCAATGACACGTCATTTTATGACCAATATCGAATTTGAAACGACAAAAACCCAGGAATCTTTTCGTGTTTTTACGGTCAGAAAAGGGCTGTAAGAGGACCGTCTTTTTAGTTCTGTTTTAACGAGCTTAAAAAATAAAAACTCAGCAATCTTTTCATGTTTTAGGAGTCAGAAAAGAGCTTAAAGGTGACTCTAATGTTTTTTTCGTTGAAAATGACCAATTTCGCCTGAAAAATCCATTATCCTGAACAAAAACTCAAACATTATTAATACCTATTTAAAAATGGGTAAAAATGTCGCAAAAAACACCTCTTTAAAGTGAAACATAAACAAATTTAGAATTTATTTACTCAAAAAACTTATAAAAAGGACTTTTTACCATTCATTTTTACCGTTTGAGATTTGGGTGAGAAAAAAGGGCTTTTGACCAGAAACTTCCTGTGAAGATTGCGGAAAATCCGTCCGTCGGAATCGAACGCCGTCTCCTCTAGGTAATCCACATCATCCTACTCTTCATTTTTGTCCATTTGAAATTGTTTTTTAGGGTTTGATTTTGATTTTTAGGAGGTTTTTAGGTTTCAAAACCTGCGCGCGGGGGTCTGCGGGTTTACCACAGGGGACCCACATACCCCGACTTTTTTGCAATGGGCAAAAAGTCGGGGGTACGCACCTACCGTGAAGGCAAGGTGCGGACCTCATGCACTGTCCCTAACAAGGGGGTGCGTACCCTATGCAAAGGTTTGTAAAAACCTAATTAACTCAAAAATTACCCAATGAAATCAATTCTATGCATTCTAATTCGCCTTTTTACTTGAATGTAGGATAAACATCATGCTTGATTGGCGAGAACGGTAGCACAAGGATGTGGACCTCGCCGCAATGAATCATCAACCTTCGATCGATGCATTGAAGGCATGTGGCTTATACAAATTCTTGGCCATACCTGGCATGAGGGCCCAGGTGGAATTTTTGCAGTGGTTGGTTGATAGATGGAGTATACAGGACCAGTGCTTCTCTATTGGTGGGCACTAGCTCGAAATCGCGCCAGCTGATGTATACTTTTTGACTGGTTTGCCCAGGAGGGGTGAACACTTGACTTTATTTGGGCCCAGGGTAGGTGGCCAGTCTGTCGAGAGCCTCCGACTAGAGTTATGCAATGTCCAAAACTGGGACAAAGGGATAGATATCAAAACCATATCCCGTCCTGAACTCATGGTTATTGGGTTTACAGTTACCAAACTCTGTGGTAGTGCAGCGCTACACATCACCACCGGATCCCAGATGCGGATGGCAGTTGATTGCTTTCGGGACACCATTTTCAACTGGTGCGATGCTGTGTTGGCCAATGTAAAGAGCCAACTGACCAGGGCCAAAAACGGACAACTAAAGACTTTTGGGTATGGTGCTATAGTTGTGAGTTTTGGTCTGGAGAGGGTTCCGATGTTGATCCCACAGCACCTCACTGTTGGAGCTGGGCTTCCTCGAGAGCCCAAACTGATGCGATGGGTTGCAGTTATGGCCCGTCATCCTGATGAGGGGACCGAGGTCGTTCGGTTCAAACCTGAGTATTTCCAATGGTTGGAGAACCAGGTTTTTGCTATCCAAGACTTTCCTTATGCTGGATTGATTTTTGTGGGGACCCAGACATGGATCTTCTGCCAGGAGAGAAATGGGATGACTCAGGTAAAGTCATTTTCAACATTTTCCTAATTTATTTATTTTTTTGTTTTTATATCGTCCCAAAACTGATAGTAAAAGTGTCAAATGCATATGTGGGCCCACAATGACTAGCTGCTCTCCGGCCTTATGAGAGAAAACAACCAGTTGCACCGGCTCCAGCCCCACAGGATGAATCAACAGAGACTTTGGCCGAGTTGGAGAGCCATCTAGAGTGCCCTACAAGGGACATTCCAGAGACCAGCATAGATGACATCCCTCATCAACTTCAGCGCTATGTGATTGGGGTCCCAGGACCTTTTAGGAGGTTCCTTTGTAAGTTGGCCTGTGCAGTGGTTTCGTATTGAGATCATCACCAGTGATGGGATGATCGTCTATTGTAGTCACATATGACATTTTTGCTTTTTGTACTTATCATTTTTGCCGATCATAAGGTGTTTTTCAACCTATGATCGAGGATGATGTATATTTTGACACACTCCTATGTTATATGATATCATTATTACCAGCTTATTTTGTTAAACATGTTATGGAATGTTTTTTAAATTTACTTGTATGATTATTGCACATGTCTACTTAACATCTGAGAAGAAATTGCATCTGCTAATGTATTTAAAGATCTTGGAATATGTTGATATTCACTATAGTCAAATTCACGTTCCAAGAGACGCACTCTCAAAACTAATCCTAATAATGCTAGATTTCTAATGGAGTATACTCTATTAATCTGTAATACAACGAGTTCATAATCTAACCTCACTATCAAACTCTGAATCCCAAATAAATTCAGATAATAACTCAATCACTGCACTATACTCTGCAATGTTGTTTGTTGTTTGACTGAGGCTTACCCCATGCATAGATACCAACTCGTCAGAGGCCGAATAGATAACCCAAGCTACGGAAGAAATATTCCATGTACTACAACAAGCACCATCAGCGAAACCAATGTATGTTTGGAGAGGCGTCGACATCTGCGACATCAAGAGTAAAACCAAGATAAGCGGGAATAACGACGAAAAACTCTCTCTAAGCTAAGCACACTTTTTAATCTAAAACACACCAGCTAGAAGGAAAACTAACATAACTAAAAAATCTCCACACTCATTTTAAGCATAACACCTCTTCAGGTAAAGACCATTTTCGGGTTTACCTAAAGAGACCCCGTCAAAGTCTACCAATTCGTTGGCCCCTTTTGCTAAGTCATTTTCAACATTTTCCTAATTTAATTTCTTTTTTGGTTTTATATCGTCCCAAAACTGATAGTAAAAGTGTCAAATGTAGACGTGGGCCCACGACGACCAGCCGCTCTCTGGCCTTACAAGAGAAAAAAACCAATTGAACCGGCTCCAGCCCCACAGGACGAATCAGCAGAGACTTTGGCCAAGTTGGAGAGCCATCTAGAGCACCTTACAGGGGACATTCTAGAGACCAGCATAGATGACATCCCTCATCGACTTCAGCGCTATGTGATTGGGGTCCCAGGACCTTTTAGGAGGTTCCTTTGTAAGGTGGCCCGTGCAGTGGTTTCGTATCAAGATCATCACCAGCGATGGGATTGCAGCAAAAAAAGGGAAAAAATATCGCCTATTGTAGTCACATATGAATTTTTCCTTTTTGTACTTAATCTTTTTGCCGATCATAAGGTGTTTTTCAACCTATGATCGAGGACAATGTATATTTTGACACACTCCTATGTTATATGATATCATTATTACCAGCTTATTTTGTTAAACATGTTATGGAATGTTTTTTAAATTTACTTGTATGATTATTGCACATGTCTACTTAACATCTGAGAAGAAATTGCATCTGCAATGTATTTAAAGATCTTGGAATATGCTGATATTCAATATAGTCAAATTCACGTTCCAAGAGACACACTCTCAAAAATAATCTTAATAATACTGGATTTCTAATGACGTATACTCTATTAAGCTATAATAAAACGAGTTCAGAATCTAACCTCACTATCAAACTCCGAATCCCAAATGAAATAGATTCAGATAATAACTCAATCAGTGCACTATACTCTGCAATGTTGTTTGTTGTTTGACCTAGGCTTACCCCATGCATAGATACCAACTCGTCAGAGGGCGAGGAGATAACCCAAGTTGTGGAAGAAATATTCCGTGTACTATGACAAGCACCATCAGCGAAACCAATGTATGTTTGGAGAGGCGTTGACATCTGCGACATCAAGAGTAAATTCAAGATAAGCGGGAATAACGACAAAAAACTCTCTCTAAGCTAAGCACACTTTTTAATCTAAAACACACCAGCTAGAAGGAAAACTAACATAACTAAAAAATATCCACACTCATTTTAAGCATAATACCTCTTCAGGTAAAGACCATTTCTGGGTTTACCTAAAGAGACCCCATCAAAGTCTACCAATTCATAGGCCCCTTTTGCTAAGTCATTTTCAACATTTTCCTAATTTAAATTTTTTTTTGTTTTTATATCGTCCCAAAACTGATAGTAAAAGTGTCAAATGTAGATGTGGGCGCACGGTGACTAGCCACTCTCTGGCCTTATGAGAGAAGATAACCAGTTGCACCGGCTCCAGCCCCACAAGATGAATTAGCAGAGACTTTGGCCGAGTTAGAGAGCCATCTAGAGCGCCTTACAGGGGAAATTCCAGAGACCAGCATAGATGACATCCCTCATCGACTTCAGCGCTATGTGATTGGGGTCCCAGGACCTTTTAGGAGGTTCCTTTGTAAGGTGGCCCGTGCAGTGGTTTGGTATCGAGATCATCACCAGTGATGGGATGATCACCTATTGCAGTCACATATGACTTTTTTGCTTTTTGTACTTATCATTTTTGCTGATCATAAGGTGTTTTTCAACCTTTGATCGAGGACAATGCATATTTTGACACACTCCTATGTTATATGATATCATTATTACCAGCTTATTTTGTTAAACATGTTATGGAATGTTTTTTAAATTTACTTGTATGATTATTGCACATGTCTACTTAACATCTGAGAAGCAATTGCATCTGCTAATGTATTTAAAGATCTTGGAATATGCTGATATTCAATATAGTCAAATTCACGTTCCAAGAGACGCACTCTCAAAAATAATCTTAATAATACTGGATTTCTAATGGCGTATACTCTATTAAGCTGTTGATACAATGAGTTTAGAATCTAACCTCACTATCAAACTCCGAATCCCAAATGAAATAGATTCAGATAATAACTCAATCACTGCACTATAACTCTGCAATGTTGTTTGTTGTTTGACCGAGGCTTACCCCATGCATAGATACCAACTCGTCAGAGGGCGAATAAATAACCCAAGCTGTGGAAGAAATATTCCGTGTAATATGACAAGCACCATCAGCGAAACCAATATATGTTTGGAGAGGTGTCGACATCTGCGACATCAAGAGTAAAACCAAGATAAGTGGGAATAACGACGAAAAACTCTCTCTAAGCTAAGCACACTTTTTAATCTAAAACACACCAGCTAGAAGGAAAACTAACCCAACTAAAAAATCTCCACACTCATTTTAAGCATAATACCTCTTCTGGTAAAGACCATTTCTGGGTTTACCTAAAGAGACCCCGTCAAAGTCTACCAATTCATAGGCCCCTTTTGCTAGTTTTCGCGACAACATAGGGACCATGCCACATAGGCACGAATTTTCCAGCGCCTAATTTATCATTTGCCTGATCGTACAATAAGACTAGATCTCCTTCCGAAAAATTTCGAGGGGTCACATTTCGAACATACTGAGCTTTAATACGTTTTGCATGAGATTCGATCGTTAATGCAGCATCGCGTCGATTCTCATCTAGCTGAACCAAGTATAAAAAACGTTGTTCCTCTTCGAAAGTGGCTGGAAGTAACTCGATGGCCATTCGCAATGACAGGATTTTGCACTCAATAGGTAACACAGCTTCCAAATCATAAACTAGTTGGAAAGGAGTGAAACCTGTCGATGTTTTTACTAAGGTTCGATACGCCCAAAGCACTGAAAATAGCATGTTGTGCCAATTCAACCGATGAATCCCAATGATTCGTCAGATCATGATGACTAGAACGTTGTTGATGGCTTCAACCAGGCCATTAGCTTGTGGATCATAAGGAGTTGAATTGTCATGACACAAGCCAAGCTGGCCTGTAAGTTCAGTCATCATAATGTTTCGAAAATGATGCCCATGATCAGTGATAATTGCTTGTGGAACACCAAACCTAGCAATTATATGATTGAATACGAAAATCGCAGTTGTTTTGCTGTCTGCCTCAAATGTAGGCATCGCCTCAGCCCACTTGGTAAAATAATCTACCGCAAGGATAATATATGCATGCCCCTCGGCCGAGTGAGGGTTACATGTAATAAAATCGATACCCCATTTGGCAAAAGGACCAATAGCAATGATAGGGTGAAGAGGAGCAGGTGGAGCGCGCATCTTTCAATCAAAAATTTGGCAGTTGTGGCATTTTCGGACCGCAATAATACAATATTTAAACATAGACGGCCAGAAATAGCCAGCGCGCAGTATCTTTTGGGCTGTGGCATACCCATACATATGACTGCCACACGCTCTAGAGTGACAGTAATTTAGGACCCTTTCAGCTTTCTCATGAGTCAAACAACGTCGAAAACAGAGTCCGCCCCACGACGATAAAGAGTATCTCCAATAATTTTGAATTGTTGGGACTGTAATCGTATTTTTCGACTTTCCGATCGTGAAATATCTGGCCGAAAGGATTGGGTTTGGAGATAAATGATGATATCCCCATACCACGGATCTAAAGTGCTGATTAGAAACAAGGATTTGTCTGCAATGGGCTCCTCCACCACAGTTTCCGTGTCAGCACGCATGAAGTCACACATTAATTCCGCAAAAACTAAAGATTTCTTTGACTTAGACTTTTCAAACTCCAAGTCGAACTCCTGCAGTATGACAATCCATTTGGAGTACTTGCCCCCTAGCAATTGCTTGGTCAAAATATAGATCATAGGGTCGCAATCAGAAATAACTGTAGTCTTACGTAGTAAAATGTAATGACGAAAACGTTGGACAACTTGAACAGTTGCCAATACCAATTTATCCACATGTGAGTATTTTAGCTCAGTTGGATTTAGCGTGCGACTAAGGTAATATATCACATGTTCAGTACCGAATTCATCTTCCTGAACTAACACCATTCCGATGGTGGAATAGGAAGCGGCGAGATACAAGAAGTAGTCATGTTTGTAGTTGGGAGGATGCAACAACGGTGCATGGGTCAACGCGTGTTTTAGCACATCAAAAGATTTCTCAGCTATCTTGTCCCAAAAGAATGAAGTATTCTGCTTCAACAACCAGGTAAAACCCTTTGTGATCTCGGCGTAGTTAGGGATGAATCGACGTAAAAAGTTTGCTTTCCCTTGCAAACTTTGGAGTTGGCGAAGACTCGAAGGAGGAGGCAATTTGATAATGGCTTCAACCTTTGAGGGATCAACGCGAATGCCGGCTTTCAAAACAACAAACCCCAGTAATCGACCCGTTTCAATACAGAAAACACACTTGTGGGGGTTCAACCTAATCCGATAATTCCTACACCTCATAAAGATTGCTATTAAATGGACGAGATGATCAGCTCGATGTAATGAATGAGCGGGCAAGTCATCAAGATAGGGTTGTACAATGTGCTTGATATCATGAAAAGCATAAGACATGGCCCGTTGAAAAGTTGCCCCGACGTTCTTAAGCCCAAAAGGTAATTTGCAATTGTTCCCCATGAACAAATGAATGTTTTTTTTGGTTGATCAGCAGGTAGAATATTGATTTGATTGTATCCGGAAAAACCATCCATGAAGGAGAAAATTTCGCTGTCGGCACAATCATCAATGATTTGATCGATATAGGGAGTGGGGTAATTGTCCTTTGGACAGGCTCGATTAATGTCCCTATAGTCGATACATATTCTTATTGTCCCTTGGTTTTTGTTAACAAGAACAATATTCGATACCAAATCCGTTAACAGGATCAGATAAATGAAACCTGCTTTGAGTAATTTTTCAACTTCTGCTTTAATCGCAGTAGCTTTTCTTGGGTGAATCTGACGCAAACGTTGCCGAACGGGTTTAGCATCTGGGTAAGTTTTGATTTCATGAACTACAATTGCGGGGTAAATTCTTGGAATTTCCTCATATGACCAGGCAAACACATCGCATAATTCTTGAAATAGTGCCTTATATGTTTGAATTTCATCTTTCGTACAAGAGGCACCTATATGAACGTTTTCAACAATTCCAGGCTTAATTAAAATGTCAAGGGGAATAGTTCAAGAAATATTTCCCAAGTTTAACTCAGAATCGGGATGTTTCATTGGATTCTGAGCATCCTTGACATATTCTGTCATAAAAATTGATGAAAAATCATTTTCAAAACGATCTCCCTCGGGTAAAAACAAAGATCTATGATGAAGATCTTCCCATGGTAACTCATCGACACATAGGATTTCACAAATTTGCTCATCAATTTGAACAAGTTCAGAAAAAGTTATTAAATCCGAGTTTGATATCAAAAGTGATTCCTCATGGACCACATTCATTAAGTCGATTTGGGTTGATGTTGTGTTGGAAAACGACTGCACGGTCTGATACGCAAGTGCATACAGACTCAAAGGCATAAGAGTACCAAATGAGTCTATCTCAGATTCAGAAGGTATGATCCAAGGATCATCATTAACAATGGTACCTGATGAAATCATATGAATGGTTGCAATAGAAGATGATGCGTTGATAGGAGGAAAAGGAAAAGTGCACAGTAAACTGGAATCTTTAACTAGTCCTACTCCAACATCCTTATATGGGATTGTCACTTTACCAACATGCTGAATGCTCTCAGCAGAGGCTGGGTCGAATGAAAAGGAAGACAACTGGTCTAAGGTTATGATTTTTCCATTATGAGGGAACTTTATAAGCCGAAAGACCGATGAAACGACAGCTGTCATAGCGTAAGACCAACTATGACCCAAGAGAAGGTTGTAATCTAGAGGGGCATCAACCACCTCCACATCTAGATTAACGGTTTTACCTTCAACCCCTATAGGTAAATCCTATAGAATGCCAAAAGGATGAAAACCACGGCCATCAAAGGCTTTTAGAATCATCAGGGATTGATTTAGCGAGGGAGAACCAAGCGATCTCCAACACTGTATCGACATAATACACGTGGCAGCTCCCTCATCAATCACAGTCCTATGAACAGGTCTATTTTTTACTATCACTAGAATCTGCACAGCCATTTGATGAGGTAAGTGCGGTGCACTATTTTCTAGATCGAAGATTATAAGGTTCGGGTCCTGAACGTCAACAGCTCCTATAGTCGACAAAAGTAATTTACGATGTGCTGGACATGATTGCAGCACTTCCAAAGCCGACATTGCTGAGGGTGAAACAGCTAAATCCTCAACAATGTTATAGTTCTGAGCCACTCTCGCATGTGGATTGAAAGCAAACTTTCAAAGTATACCCTTGGCAGGCGGTTTGATTATTAAGTCTGCATTAGGTTTCTCGATCTGTAGTGGATTGGAACTGGGAGCTGAGGTTGATGGGTTCGAATGGGAAGATTCTGCTTCTTTACCATCAACATGAATTTCACTGCCATAATCTTGCGATTGAGTCACAATCCTAACATGGGACATCATCAATATGGGTTCTTCATTGGCACTGGAGGACGAACCTATCATCTTACTGTCTTGAGTTGGAAAAGGATCCTTTAAGGCAGCAAGAGTTTGGGAACCTTTGACAATTTTCACAACCTCTGCACAATGAGGGCAGTCTCTCGTAAAATGTTCTTCATCACAGATGAGACACGGATAACGAGGCTTGCGTTTTTCATCAGTTGATTCCGTTTTTTTAGGTTTCTCTTTCGAATTCTTATCTGTTTTATTCTTCTTCTTCCCTTTCTTCTTACCACCGGTTTTTGATTTAGCTGTAGATGACTCTACAACGTGAATATCGGCGGAAAGTTCCGTGGAAGAATCTCCTGTCGGGGAATCTGGCAAGGTTATGACAGGAGAAGAATTATTCGAAGACTTCTTCTTACTTTTGGTATTAACCGTACCAATCATACCATCAGTGGCATGAGACCCTGAAGGAGCTGCAACGATTTAATTTTGTTTGGGTAGATCGGGGATTTTCTCGTGTAACGTACCCGACTGAGTATAAACTAAGTCAAGGTACTGTGCTTGAGCAATTACTTGCTCCTCAGTAATAACTCCAGCCTTAGCTACATCCTCAGTGATCTTGAGCAATAAAGATTTTACAAACTATTCAGCTAAGATCTGATCCGGGATAAAAACTTTCACTAAACGTCGTCAATGTCTCCATTCATGAATATGATCTGAAATGTAAGTGGACGTTGATTGCTTTAACAAAGTTAATAATTTCATGCCATTGTCATATCTGACTGGCAATTGAAAATGAGTTAAAAACGAAGTAGCTAACTGACTAAAGTTATAAAAAGTGGCTCGCGGTAACTCGATGTACCACTTGGTCGCAAGACCAATTAGAGTGCGCTGGAAAAGTCGTAAATGAATTGAATCATCTGAAATGGAATTAGATGCACACCAGAGGTGATAATTCATCACATGGTTTGACAGGTCCTCTCCTGGCTTACCTTCGAACTTAGGAATATCACTGGGCAACTTATGCGGCATTGGCGGCCAATACTAAAGATAGTTAATTGGATCGTTCGTAAGGCGTGTCAAGTCAGGCAAGTCCAAAGTTGCGATAAACAGTAACTGACGATTAGGGTCCCTAAAACTCTGGGTCTACAGACCAGCCCCAGGAGGAGGATATCCAGGATAACTAGGAATTGGAATCACATTTGGGATATTTTGTCCTCCTAGAAAACCAGGATTAACCGGACCATACTGGGGTTGCTGTGGTTGTTGATATGTATACCCAGGGTACGGTTGATACTGATAGGCTGGTTGTTGCACAGCAGGACCGTATTGATACTATCCTTGGTAAACTGAGGTTGAGTGGTGACAACCGTACTTCCTACAGGCATCTGAACCAAAGTGTGGACCGTGGGTCCAGACTGAGGTAAAGATGTTTGAGGAGTAGATGCAGCGACAGTAGAAAGCGGAGCTGTCGATACTCCAGAAGAAGGTGGGGTAGATGTAGCAGATGTTGCAGTAGTTGCAGCAGACATTTGAGGCAGAGTACGAGGTGTACTAGGCCCAGACTGAGAAACTACAGAAGGTGCAGAAGTTTGAACAGTAGACTAGACAGGTTGCTGGGATGAACTAGAAACCAAGGGTTGTCCAGTTTGAGATGACAACTGCGCATTCGGTTGCAAAACCTGTTGGGATTGAGATGGATCCCACACTAAATTCGTTCCGGGGTATGGACCCATAACAGGTTGAGGATATTCAGGACCATAATCGGGTTGAGGGTAGGGTTGATAATATGATTGACCAGAAAGTGGTTGGTAACCTTGAGTTGGGTACTGACCTTGGGGTTGATATCCCTGAGGCATGTACTGATACTGGAGTTGACCTTGAGGTACATATTGATACTAGGGTTGACCTTGAGGTCCATATTGATATTGAGGTTGACTTTGAGGTACATATTAATACTGATGTTGACCTTGAGGTACATACTGACTCTGGGGTTGACCTTGAGGAATGTACTGTCCCGTAGGTATGCACTGTCCTTGAGGTTGCCCCCTAGGTGCAAACTGAGTACCTTGAGGTTGCCCCCCAGGCATATACTAGGTACCTTGAGGTTGCCCCCCAGGCACATACTGGGTACCTTGAGGTTGCCCCCCAGGTAGAGACTGGCCACCTTGTGGTTGAGGATTGGGAATAGAACTTGACATCATGAGAATATCTTCTACACTCAACGGTTTAGTACCATTATTTCCAGTTAATAGCTTTTGTTCAATAGGTTGAGGAGATGCTCCTGAAAAAGTACCAGAAATGGACTGATACCCAGCGGGAACATAAGGACCGTCGTAAGGCTTCCGGAGATTGATAAAACATGGACGACTATTTGGACATATTCAATGGAGGATAGTAACCTCTAGGTGTTGGGTGATAAGAAATATGAGGTGGTGAAAAACTTAGTCTCGGGTTTTCCAAAAAATCAGTCAATGAAAGATACCAAGCACTACTCCTAGGTGGACTATAAAAGATTGATTCACGCTCCCTAAGGTCTAAAATAGGTCGATCTTCTGGAATAGGGATGCCTTCTTCATTTTCCGAAATAGCAAGTTCTTCAATAGCTATTAGTCCAGAAGGAAGATTTTGGGTAATTACTGCTTCTACCCTAGGTGAACTAGGACCACTAGAAGCTAGAGAAGCAAACCCTGATATTGGAGTAGCAACAATTTCAGATTCGGGTTCAGATATTTCAGGTTCTTCACCTATATCACTAGTAGATGAAACACTACCAGTAACTTCTGAAACGGATACAGGCTACGTACTATAATCTGCTATTAACGCTGAAAATCAGCATATCCCACCAAAGCAGATTCTCCTCTTTCAGGTGACCCACTTCTACTATCTCTAGGAGTTACCAGGGCCCGTAGCCCTTCAAGCTGGCTTGGTGAAAACTCAGGAGGTTGGCCCCGAAGTCTACGGGACTTCCTCGGTAATTCAACCACGGTTAAAAAATTTTAGCTACTTCACATGAAAACAAAGTAAAATCTCAATGAAAACCACCTAAAGCCTCTAAAGAACCAAACAAATTGAATCAGACACCTAAAGAATCTAGGAGATCAATCACACACAAACAGTAACTTTCTATACCGAAAACACTAGTTGGTGATGAAATCCAACGTCGCAGAATTCAATACAGAAATAGCGGTTGGAACAGTTACCCCGGCAACCTTCTTAATGAATAGACTGGCACAAGTTTCTCCACTAAACCGTCTCGAGTGAAGAGAACCCCCC
>APFE030423911.1:28985-39524 GCA_000404065.3 Pinus taeda | reverse complement strand
CATCCATGCACTCCAAGACCAAGCACATACCCATCAAGTACCATTTTCTACGTGAACAAGTGCTTGAACAAAAGGTCAAATTGGAGTATGTTCCCTCCAAAGAATAGGTTGCTGATATATTCACTAAACCACTGCCCAAAGACACATTTGAATATCTCAGACAAAAACTAGGAAGAGTTGCTGCATCATCCTGCTGTTAAATCCAACTTTTTCAGAGAAAGGTTATTATATGCGTGTTTCATGAAGTATGGTCACGTACACACGTGGGTTTCTGTTGGTCAAGGAGCATATATGTTTTTTCAGACAGGAAAAATAGTGGTGCAGGCTTTGATATGGGTGCTCCGTCTGATGTTGATGATTATTGTCAATCAATATGCTTTGTTCATTAATTTTTATCTGACTGACAAGGATGCCTTGATCATTGAATTTTTAACAATGCACAGGTAGCACAGGTTCAGGGGGAGCATTAGCCTTCACATACATTCAACATTTTTGGCATTATGGTTGCTGACTCCATCCATGGCTTCAAATATTTATACCATTTGTTGCTTAAGTCATGTAAAAGTCTAGGGTGTGATATGTCTTCTCATACATTTGAATGAGTCCTCTTGGACAAATGATGTAATTTATATCCCCATTTTGCATGGGATGGTTGATGTAATATTTATTATTTCTATCATGTATAAACAATTGGTATATCCCCACTTGGTTGGGTGGATGAGTCAAATTTGGTTTATCCCCACTTGGTTGGGAGATGGATATATGTATGAGTCATTGGTGATAGGAAGGTCATACTCACATAGTTGAGTTATAGAGTCATGTTATTATTTTGGAGAACATTTTTGTAGACTCTGCATGTGCTCAGGGGGAGCATGGACAGTTTCAATGCATCTCAGCATGAACAAAGGGGAACTCAATCAATTCAGCATGTAATTAGGGGGAGCATGGACAACATAATGTATTTCAAAGGGAGAGAATATCTTGGTCTGCCCTTTGCCCTTGATGTCAAAGGGGGAGAGTGTCTTGGTGTTATTGTTGCCATCAAGTCCAAAGGGGGAGATTGTTGGAATTATGATACAGGTGTTGTCCTTGATGGCAACTCACTCAGATGATAGTTCACAGTGCGGCAGGTCAACAACAAAGGATTATAGATCAGACTCCAAAGAGTGAAGAAAGAGAGGTATACATTGGTTCACTTTGTCCAAGAAGTGTATACACGCGGGTTAACAGAACAAAAGGAGCGTATAACGTATACACACACTTTCACAAGAAGAAAAGCGCATACATGTTGGAAAACCAAGTTTTTGGTCCAAAGTATTTTTGATCCACAATATTGATCCAAGGTATTTGGTCTGAGGTATTTGGTCCAAGGTATTGGTCCTAAGTGGTTTTGGTCCAAGGTATTGAGGAAGGCCTAAGAGTATATAAGGAGGAGAAGATCATTAGGCCAAGTGTGCAAGAAATAAGATTCTAAGGAATACTTCTATTTGAAGTATATTTTTTATGTTGCAGGGTTATGTTTGGGATGAGATCTAAAATATTCA
Organism: Pinus taeda; assembly: GCA_000404065.3. Classification (NCBI taxonomy): domain Eukaryota; kingdom Viridiplantae; phylum Streptophyta; class Pinopsida; order Pinales; family Pinaceae; genus Pinus; species Pinus taeda. Next base: position 37,980 of record APFE030423911.1, on the reverse strand, counting down.
TGTGCACCTTTAGTTCAATATTGGATCAGGAATCATGAGACTTGAAATGACTTATTCTTGAATGATCTGATATTGGGTGAGACTAGATCTGATGTTTTGAGCCTATTCTATTCGTTACCTATCATGATCTAGGTTTGTCTGAAGTCTGGAATTGTAGCAAAATTCTGAGTCAATATTTACAGATTTGTACGCAGGTTCGTATCAGCCAAAGATACACACATGTTCAGTTCCCTCAAGTAGCGTATACTAAAGAAAAACTTCTTTTTAGATCTGATTGATATATCTAATAGAATTCTGCTATTTTAATGCTGTCTGTCAATGAAGTCTTCTTAGATTTGAATGTAAAACTGAATGCATAAGGAGGCTGGCATTTGATTGATTGATTGTATAAGTGAGAAGAAGTGATCTCTGTCCTCACCTGTGTAAAGCTCTGAACATTGACAATAGATATTCAGAATATTGATAGTTGGTACAGACTTTATTCAAAAGTTTGAGTTAGCAGTAGTTTTAAAGGTATATGCAGGTTAAATTAATGGAAGTAGTGTACACACATAGTTTGGGTGCAACCAAGTAGTGTACACATTCTAATGCATGATTTTTGAGGTTACAGCAGGTTCTGAATGGTGATGCAGGGTTCTGGGTTCAGTACAATGTTTTGGTGTCTGTGATCTGACTGTTCAGATTAACTGAATATTGGTTGATGCAGTTAAGTTTAAAAGCTTTGATGGGTCTAGCATGAAAATTTGATGAAATGTGGCCTTCAGTTTGTGGTGTTTTAATCCAGGAGTATCCAGTTTGAAAATTCATGAAACGTGGTCCCTAGTGGAAGCGTGGAGTTTTCTGTAGGTTGGCACCTACGTACTAGTAAACATGTTGGCTAGTAAAAGAGGTAGGGGGGTTGTAGCTCCCTTCCAATAGAAGCTGGAGAACGAGAGAAGGTTGTAACCTTCTACAAGTAAAATCCTGCGTACTAGTATGATTCTGCACCAGTACAAGATTGCAAACATATTTTCTTATTATTAAAAGAAGACATAGAGGATAGCAGCAGGTTGTTTTTACCCACTTTGGGTTTCCACCTTAAATCTTAGTGTTCATGTGTGTTGCTTATGTGTGATGCTTTATTCTGCTTTTACTGCACTGTCTAATAAATCTCTGATATATTGGTTTAAGCTCAACACACGATAAATTGTATAAATCACAAGTTCTATGCATATACGCTAGTTTCTTTAAGCACAATCGCGTATACAGGCTAGTTCACTTCAATGAAGTGGTGTATATAAATCTGTTTGGGAAATAAAATTATTGATCTGATAATACTGATTCATCCCCCTCTCAGTATTATTTCCAACAATAATTCCATGAAAATAAACCCAAACGAGACAGTGCAAGAATTCACAACAAGGTTCAATATGGTCTATAATTCCATTCTTGACGATACGAAACCTCCTCCTGGTTTAGCACTTCTCCACTATCCTAATGCCTTCAACCCAGACAAGCATATTAGCTTAGGGAGAGAGACCTTGCAACTCTAGAAGAAATGCAATGAAATGCAGTAAGTGTCGAAGCTAATCTGCTCATCAAGAAATCTAAAACAAAACTTGAGAAACTTGAGAAGAGAGTTGCCTTTAAAGAAGAGTCCTCTTCATCTTCAGATGTAAAACTTAACACTTCGATAAAAATTAAGGAAAGAATGATGGACAAAATATTTATAGCAGATTGACAAGTGGAGCCTTTGGTAAGGAATCCAAATTATTGAGGACAACAACAATAATTTTTCAGAAATAAGCAGAAAGAGTAATGAAATCAGGATCCTCAGGGACAAATCAAGATCAACGGTTGATAGAGTTGTTCTTAGCACGATGGCAAGAAAAGAAAAATCCACTACAAAGTTTGGTTGAGTACAATTCCATGAAAAGAAACCTAAACGAGACAGTGCAAGAATTCACAACAAGGTTCAATATGGTGTATAATTCCATTCTTGACGATATGAAGCCTCCTCCTGGTGTAGCACTTCTCCACTATCCTGATGCCTTCAACCCAGACATGGAATATCAGCTTAGGGAGAGAGACCCTACAACTCTAGAAGAAATGCAGCGAAATGCAGTAAGTGTCGAAGCTAATCTGCTCATCAAGAAATCTAAAACAAAACCTGAGAAAAGAGTTGCCTTTGAAGAAGAGCCCTCTTCATCTTCAGATGTACAACTTGACACTCTGATAAAAACTATGGAAAGAATGATGGAAAAAATGTCTATAGCAGATTGACAAGTGGAGCCTTCAGTAAGGAATCCAACCTATCGAGGACAACAACAAAAATAGTTCAGAAATAAGAAGAAAGAGCAATGAAATCAGGATCCTCAGGGACAAATAAGAACTTCATTTTAGAAAAATTACACCGAAGGGCAGGAAGAATATGAAGAAGAAATTGTTGAAGCAAATCATTTCTTTGAGGAAGATGAGCTACCTACTTTTCTGACTGAGGAAGATCAATTTTCTTAGGAGTCTTTTATACCAAGTGATCATCAGCTTGTACTTGCAAGTGATGATCTATGGGTAGTGTAAACCGAAGAATACCAAAGAGGATATCAGAATGCTCTCAGCCATTTGCAGAAATAGTACAATTTAAGAAACATAAATGTACTTGTCACATTGAATCTGAAAAGGCATAATGCACAGAAATATAGAAAAAGCAAAGAAACAACCCCTGTAGATCAAAATAAAGAAAAGGAGGTTGTCATACTGAGTCAAGATAAAGCCAATTAAGCCTCTACCAACAATGTGAGGAAGGATAAGGAGGTTCAAAGTGAAAGTCATAAGGAGACTCAAGCTAAAGGGAAAATTGAAAAGAAGGACATCACTGCAAAAGAGGGAAATAAGTAGTCTAATCTATTTAGTTTTGAGAATGAAATTTCCAAATAGAAAGTTTCAATTCCTCTCACTCATTTAGTAAAGAATGATAAGTACAAGTTTCAGATTGCTAAAATGTTGAAGGTAGACCAGATGTCAGATACAGTTGATGTTTCCGATGATGAGCCTGCAATTCTGTTTGGTCCAGACTTAGAGGGAAGCCCTGAAGATAGTGAAATCCCATCTTTCTATCTTAGTCTGAAACTTCATGATTTTATCGTCCATAATGCCATGCTAGATTCTGGTGCCTCGCATAACCTTATGCCAAAAGTTATTGTGGACAAACTAGGATTGAGTATCACATGACCTTATCATGACCTCTATTCATTTGATTCGGGAAGAGTGAAATGTCTTGGCCTTATCAAAGACATAGTAGTGTCCCTAGACAAAATTATGGCCAAGAATGTGTTGATGGACGTAGTGGTCACTGATATTCCTCCCCGGTTTGGCATGTTTGTCTCACAGTCTTGGGGAGAAAAAAAGAAAGGAACCTTGCAACTTCATTTTTCATATGCTACTATACCAGTGTTTGGGCAGCTTAGAAAACTGTACTAGGAGAAGAAGATGAAATTCATGATTAGTAGCAAAGAAAAATCAATTAATCATCCCATCCATGTTGTACATACCGATCTAGACTCTTTCATTTTGTATAGTGATATGAATCCAATAGACGATGATAGTCAGCTTGTAGAAATTTCAGAAGTTTCGGATGTTATAAGTAGTGTATAGAAAGTTTTGATTGCTAAAGAAAAGGAAAAGAACGAAGAGTGTTTGCAGCCAGAAAATTCTCTTAAAAAGATTGCTGAGTTAGTGCAGAGAACATAGATTTTTGAGACAGTGAGTCATCCTCCAAAAAATCAAATAGTTCATCCTTCTAAAGTTTTGTTTCCGAATGAAGAAGATGTTCTTTGGACCATGGAGTTTGATGGTGCATTGGGGAAAGAAGGAGATGGGATTGGCATGTGGATTCATGGTCCATTGCATCATTCATGTAAAATTCCACGCAATGTAAGAATGAGTTATTATAAGTTGGCCTTTGATTGTTCAAACAATGAGGTGGAGTACGAAGCACTGATAGCTGGCCTTAAAATTTTGAAAAAGTTGGGAGCAAAGAAAATTTCAGTTTATGGTGACTCTGAGTTGGTAATTAAACAAATTAAAGGGGAATACCAGGCCAAGCATCCAAGAATGAGAGCTTATCACTATGTTGTCCTTGACATTCTTAAAACTTATTCAGAATATACTTTGTCTTTGATTCCTAGATCTTAGAATATTATAGTTGATTCTCTTGCTACAACAACTAGTATGGTGAAGATTCCCATCCACTCCAATGAGAAGTATTCAATTCATGTTAAACACCACCCAGTTGTCCCTGATAATATGAGATATTGGCAGTTGTTTTGGGATGACAAATAGATCAATAATTTTCTACAGATGTAAGATGAATTTCATAATTCTCATATTGATGATGCATCTGATGAGAATGATCCAGAAATTGAAGCAACCAAGATTGAAATATTGCAGCTGAAAGACAATAAAATTCCACAAGGTCTCGTACCTTTGGAAGAGTTATTTGATCGTGATGATGTTGCTAAAAACCTTACTATGGTTCCCACAAAGAAAGGTGTTGAAGATGTGAACATTGGTACAACAGACAAGCCTAATATGGTCAAATTGTCAAAGTCTCTATCTCCTAAGATGAAAATTAAGTACATTGCTTTGATGGAAGAATTTTCTGATGTATTTTCCTGGGACTATTCAGATTTAAAGGTGTATGATAAGAACATCATTCAACACACTATACCCATTAATCCTGATCAAAATCCATTTCACCAGAAGCTAAGGAGGATTAATCCTAAGTTGCTACCATCCATCAAAAAGAGGTAAATAGGCTTTATAAATATGGTATTATAGTTCCCATTCAATTTTATGAATGGATGTCCAATCTTGTGTCGTTTAGAAAGAAGACTGGGGAGATTCATCTTTGTATTGATTTCAAAAATTTTAAAAAGTATCCTTGAAAGACAATTATCCCCTGCTGAAGATGGATCATATTCTTTAGAGGGTGGTTGGGTCTTCTAGGATGTCATTGCTTGATGGATATTATTGGTACAATAAGATTTTGGTACATAAGTATGATTAATTGAAAACAACCTTCACAACACCATGGGGTACATTCATGTACACCAAGATGCCATTTGGATTAAAGAACACAGGAGCGACATTTCAGCGGGCTATGGACATAACTTTCACTAATGAAAAGGATGTCTTTTTGGTTATTTGTTTAGATGATCTCATAGTTTTTTTCTAAATTTGATGAAGACCATTTACATCATTTAAGAATTGTCTTTCAGAAATGCAGAAAATTCGGCATATCACTAAATCCAAAAAAGAGTTTATTTTCCATGGAAGAAGGTAAGATGCTGGGGCATATTATTTCCAAGGATGGCATTCACATTGACCCTGCAAGATTTGAAGGCATTCAACAATTAGATTTCCCAAGGAACAAAAAAGAAATTTAGTCATTTAATGGGAAACTGAACTTTTTGAGGAGATTCATTCCCAACCTCGTTGAACATTTGAGAGAAATGACATACATGCTGAAAAAGGACAGCGAGGTAATATGGTTTGTAGATGTCAATAAGTCTTTCAATGCAGTCAAATTTGCATCATCTACTGCTCCTACTTTGATCAGTCCCAATTATACTTCATATTTCATCATATTTTCATTCGCCTCTGCACATACCTTAGCAACTGTCCTAATGCAAAAGAAAGATCAGAAAAATGAATAGCCTATAGCATTTTCAGTCGAACAATAAGGGATGCAGTGCTAAAATACAATATAATTGAGAAGCAGGCTTTGGCTTTGGTGAAAGCACTCAAATATTTCCGAGTATACATTCTGCATTCTCACACATAACTTATGTTCCAACAACAACAAAAAAGAAGTTCTTATGCAGATAGATCTAGAGGACAAGTGGGGAAAATGGATCGCATCCATGTTAGAATATGATTTGGAGATAAAGCCCACAAATATCATCAAGGGAAAAGGTTTGGCCAAGCTCATGGCTGAATCTAATTTGCATGCATTAGATATCAATCTGATTGCTACCCTTCCTGAAGAGGAAGAAGAAGATTTACAGTTACAGGTGTTTGACATGTTCACTTCATCTCCATGGTACTCCAACATAGTTTATATATTGCAGCATTTAAATCCTCCACCAGAAGTTCCCAAAGGTAAAAGTAGATCCTTAAAGTTGAAAGCTTCAAAATATTGTATTCTTGATGGTGTTTTGTTTTGGAAGGATCTGGATGGTGTGTTGTCGAACTATCTAGTCGAAAATGATGTAAAGGATGTAATGAGAGATTTCCACAAAGGAATTTATGGTGGCCACCTTTTCTAGAAAACCACAACAAATAAAATTTCAAGAGATGGTTGTTATTGGCCTACTCTTTTTTCTGATGTATATAAAACAATGATGAGATGTCATGAATGTTAGATTTTTTAGGGAAAAAGAAAACTTTTTCCATTACCCTTGCAGCATGTTTCCGTCACGGCTCCTTTCTAGCAATGGGGTCTTGATTTTATTGGGGAAATCCATCCTTCATTGTCTGCATAGCACAAATGGATCCTAACAACCACAGATTATTTCACAAAATGGATTGAGGCAATCCCAACCAGGCAAGCTACTGATTCTGTTATCATTCAGTTTATTGAATCTAATATCTTGCCTAGATTTGGCTACCCACAGAAGATAATCACCGATAATGTTGCTACTTTCAATTCCAAGAAGATGGTGGAGTTTTGTGCAAAGTATCATATTGTATTGGGGCATTTTACTACTTATCACCCACAAGGGAATGGTTTGGTTGAATCTTCCAACAAATCTTTCATCACATCATCAAGAAAGTTTTAGAAGTCAATAAGAAAAAATGGCATAAAAAGCTCATTAATGCTTTATGGGCAGACATAGTCAGTACTAAGAAATCCATAGGTATGTCTCCTTTTCAGTTGGTATATGGGATTGATAATATTTTTCCTTCATCCCTTGCTATCTCGATAATGAAAATTCTGCAGGAATGGGACAACAAAACAAATGATATGCAATGAAGAATAAGTCAGATGATCCACTTACAACAAACTAGGGAGGAAGTTTTTCAAAATACTTCTAAACTTTAGGAAAGAATAAAAAATATTTATGATCGCAAGACAAAATAAGACAATTTCAACCTTGGTTATGTGGTTCTTTGTTGGGATGCGAGAAATAAAGAAAAGGGAAAACATGGCAAGTTTGAAAATTTATGGAAATGACCATACAAAATCTTAGCTTTCAGAGGAAAGAATGCTTATCTGTTGGAGGAAATGGATGGGAAAGATTATTTAGGAGGAGTGATCAATGGTAGGCTTCTCAAGCACTACTATTCTTGAAGAAATTTTTGCAAATTTTCATTATCATTGTATATACCAATTTACTTTTGATGTCCAAGTGTGAAGTGGCTACCATAGAAGTTTGAAGCCTGAGGAGAAGTCCATAAGGTTTCTTTGATCAGCTGTTGATTTTATTTTTATTTTAGGGTCATGTCATGTCAGATAGTTAGTTAGTTTTAGTTTGAGTCTAGTATTATCCATTTTGACTCCATTTCCCAATGAATAAGTCTACTTGGTATATGGTGTTATTGACACCTCCAAGGAGATGCCATCCCCAGTTGGAGCCAATGTTAGTGTCAGTCAGTTCTGCCTATCACCAGTGATCAAATATGATTCTACCAAGTTTTGTTAGGGGTCTCAAAGTCAAAATTTATCATGTCACTAGGTTTTCAGAATAAAATTTTGTCACTGGTTAGTTTGTCTAGGATTATCCCTATTCTCTAAAGAATTTCACACGTTGGTCGCTTACATCACTTAGTTGAGTGTTTCATCATTAAAATAATATCATCATCATGTCAGTCATCACCATCATGATTTCACTCAGACTAATGTCTCCATTAGGTCATTAGGTTTTCAAGGTCGCCAACACTTTCACTTCATGCATAAAAATCCAGCATACGATGAGTTGTGATAAGTAACTCTTTTCAATAAATTCTGTTGTAATTTCACAATTGCTTCATAACTATAGTTTCAAGGTTCAAAAAGCAAGAAGGTTCACTGTTCAAAGAGGATAAAAATAAGTCTAGGTTACAAATGTCCAAGGTTGTCAAGTTCAAAAATAATGAAAGTCATGTTTGAAAAAGACATGTAGGGCCCATTATCACTCAAAGGAGAATCATGCTATGTCTATAAAAGCCCAAAAGTCTCATACACATTTCATTTGCATCCCTATCTCATTTGGTTATCGAGCTCATTCCTCCTTAGGTGAGAAAACACGAGTTATTAAGCTCAAATTGGAAAAATTTGCTTGACGCTGTGTATAGAAACACTGCGTTGCATTTCTGGAAGAGGTGCTGTGCTTAGAAGCATTGTGTTGCGCTTTGGCGATGCGCACAAGTGAACTGCGCTAGTACAAGACAAAGTCTTCTGAAACTCATAAAAAATCACCCAAATAAAAAATTTAAGCTTGCATTCCAGTTTCTTATTGCTCTAATTCATTTAAGAAGTAAGTACACTCATTTCACTCCCTATTTTCCTTTGGAAAAACAAATAAATGATGGTGAGTTTAGTCCTCTAGGGTTTGCATGTGTTTCATGTTTTAAAGCTTGCAAATGATTAGTTGGAGCTTTGAAGCCCTAAAATAATTATCCCTATACCTCTATTTTCATTCAAATAATCACCCCATCCACCAAACAAACCATTTCCCTTCAATTCACTTCACCTTCCTACAAACCCTAGCTCTAATCTATCAAATTGAGCAGTTTCCCTAGCTAGGAGTGTGCTTAAATTTTCTTGCTCATTTCCCTCCATTTAACTTCCTAAAGATTTCTAAAACCCCTGTCCATCTCCCAAAATGTCCCTACTATCATTTCCCTTCCCTAACTCCCACATTTCACCACTTCACTCATTTCTCATTGTTTTTTCCATTTTCTTGTCATCTAGGGTTTTCAAAATGGAAGGAGATTCTTCACCATCAGAGAAGAGAAAACATCATAAAGGGGG
>APFE030423911.1:5995-20077 GCA_000404065.3 Pinus taeda | reverse complement strand
GGGGGGGGGGGGGGGGGGTGAATCAGTATTTTCAAATCAATAACTTTTTACATTTTATATTATGATTTCTATACGCAAATTTACTAAAAGGAACTCACGTGTGTATGTGATTGTTCTTAAGACAACCAAAATACATCCAGTAAACCTATGTTTCAGTTAATTAATTATTTGTTTGTCTTCAACCAGTGCATCAGTACTTTAGTAAACATTATATAGACAGTAACCATGTGATGTAAGATAAAAATAAACCATTACACTTAAGCAACACACATGAACACCAGGATTTAAGGTGGAAACCCAATGCGGGAAAAAAGCACATGTTGCTTTCATCTCTGTCTTCTTTTTAATATAAAGAAAAATATTTTTACAATATTGTACTGGTGTAGACTCATACCAGTATGCAAGCATCCACCTGTAGAAGGCTACAACCTTTTCTCATTCTCTAGCTCCTAATTGAAGGGAGCTCCAACCCCCTGATCTAATTACCATCTACTACTGGTAGGAAGATTCAATTTCCTCACTGAAGGCTCCAATCTTTAGCAACATCTATGGACCATGTTTCATGAATTTTCACATTGGATCCACCTGCTACAACAATTCATAACTTATAGGCCCCTTTTCATCAAATTTTCAGACTAGAGCAATTATCAACACTTAATCTCAATATCAATAATCAAACTGTAACTTATCACTCTAATAAAATCATCAATATATGGCACAATTGAATCAACCAATCACTGAAATCCAGCAAACAAAACATGTGTTATGTAGTTAACCAACTTAGTCAAGCTATGGTTAAGCCAACAAAATTGTATTGGAAGGAAACAAAGCATGGGTTGAGATACCTCAGAGGCACTACTAAGTTTGGTCTTTAGTACAAATGGAAATAGGGAGTGAAGCTACAAGGCTTCAAAAATTCATATTGGGTGGGGATTCCATCAGATAGGAAGAGCACCTCAGGAGGAATTTTCAATGTTGGGTCAGTGACAGTTTCTTGGTACAAATATTTATGGCACTCAGCTCAATAAATGCATAGTACATGGCTGCAATTCAAGTAGCATGTGAGGCTATTGAGATGAGAAAGATTCTTTTTGGGTTATTTGGTCAGATGATGGATCCCATTATGATTTAATGTGATAATTGGAGTTGTATAAAACTCTCTGACAATCCTGTATTTCATGATCGATCTAAGCATATCAACATCCAGTATCACCATCTACGAGATTGTGTACAACGAAAAATTATGTTGTTGTAGTACATTCTGACAGAGGAACAAGATGTAGATATTTTGACAAATGCCTTGTCAAGAGGAAAATTCGAGTTCCATAGAAGCAAGATTGGGGTATCTGATAACCCCTTTCTTGCTGAGAGGGAGTGTTGAAAATGCAACAAGAAAATACAGTTTTGACTTTACCTTGGTCAAACTAGATTAAAATTAAAATTTCTATTTCAACAGAGTACTTGGAGGTAGTTAATTGAGGTGACATGGCTCTTGTCACTCAGTTAACTTAAGAAATTCGAGTTGGAGGCACTTAAGTTCAGTTCTACATCATTAATTTCTTGTTGGGAAAAATAATGAGAGGGAGGGTGAATCAATATTTTCAAATCAATAACTTTTTACATTTTATATTCTGATTTCTATACGTGACTTTATTGAAAGGAACCTGTGTTTGTACACGACTGTTCTTAAGACAACCAATGTACATCCAATAAAATTATGTTTCAGTTAATTAATCATTTGTTTCTTAAGCTAGTGCATCAGTACTTTATTAAACATTAGAGAGACAATAACCATGTGTCGTAAGAACAAAATAAACCATCACACATAAGAAACACACATGAACACCATGATTTAAGGTGGAAACCCAATGTGGGAAAAAACCACCTATTGTTCTCGTCTTTGTATTCTTTCTAATATAAAAAAAAGATCTTTATAATCTTGTACTGGTGTAGACTCATACTAGTATGCAGGAACCCACCTACAAAAGGCTACAAACTTCACTCGTTCTCCACCTCCTACTAGAAGGGAGCTCCATCTCCCTGATCTAATTACCATCTACTACTGGTAGCATTAGGGAATTTCTGAGGTCTAAAATGGGCCTCCTAAAGAAATTATAAAATAATGGTGGAAATAAAAAATAAGATTAGATTACATCATCAAATTTTAGAGGGAAAAAAGACAAAACTATTTTTTTAACTCATATTTTCAACTTATCTCCATATGGCTTTACTCAAATTTTGAGTGGAAAAACTCGTTGGATGCATAGTTTGATTCCTCATCCAACGAGTACTCATGTTGCATAGTTTCGATGGACCCTACTACACGAAAAATGAGAAATACATGAAAAATGTGATTGCAATCACGTTTTTTCATGTATTTCTCATTTTTCGTGTAGTAGGGTCCATCAAAAGTATGCAACATGGGTACTCCTTGGATGAGGAACTAAATTTTGCATCCAACAAGTACTCTCACTTGAAATTTGAGTAAAAACTTAGGGAGATAAGTTGAAAATACGAGTTGAAAAAGTAATTTTATTATTTTCTAATATTTGTACTTTTTAACTCCAAAAATGGTGAATCATCCCCCATGGTTGACATCATCATATTGAATCCCATTGGTTCTTATAAAGTTTATTTTGGTTGTACATTTTTCTTAGGAGGCCCATTTTAGACCTCAAAAATACCCTAATGGAATCTTCGACTTGCTCACTGAAGGCTCCAACCCTCAACAACATCTGTGGACCACGTTTCATGAATTTTCACACTGGATCCACCTACTACAACACATCATAACTTGTAGGCATCTTTTCATCAAATTTTCAGACTGAACCCATTATCAACACTTAAGCTCAATATCAATAATCAAATTGTAACTCATCATTGTAATATAATCATCAATCTCTGAAACAACTGAATCAAACAATGACTGAAACCCAATCAACTGACACTTAACCAAAAATCAACCAATCAACTGGAACATTAAGATCACTGTAACCAATACATAGAATTGAACTCAGAATACTACTTCAACACATAGAATCAACTGCAACCCTGATCATTCAAATGACAAAATGTATACGCTACTTTACTTAAGGCAACCCACGTGTATACACACTTTTCTATAAAGAAATGCACGTACAGATTTTAATATACTGAAAATTGAAAACTTGTAATTTTGAATTAGACACAGAGTTGACCGGAGATATTTGGAAATATTTTGTTAGCTTAAAGAACCCTCATATAGTCAGCAACATCAACTGTCTCTTCAACCAATCAACATGTAATCAAGTTCAACTTGATAATTCAATCAGATCTACTTCAAACATTATCACTCAACCTCGATCATCATGAGGACATCATTGACATACAACAGAGAAGCAACAACATTGATCAGGTTGATCAGTCATTTATGAACATAAACCCTTACTTTATATACGTGAATTTGAAGAAGAAAACTCGTGTGCATACGCGCTTTTCCTAAGACCAACCAACGTATAGATCTGCAAATTTTTACCTAAAATTGCGCAACTCTTTAGAACTTTAGAAAGACCCAAATCATAATATTTAGAGATAAAAACATGCACCAATACCTAGATCTAGTCAATCCATGAGCAGATCATACAATGAAAAGTGATTTAGGTCTTATGATCCTGATCCATCATTGTATTCATCAGTGCATAATTATTTCATATCTATTGGATCTTATCATCATCAAACCCTTAGGTGCATACTTAATTTAGATAAAGCAAAGCACAAAAAACCCATAACATGCAAATTTTCTTTAGAACTAACTATTCATAAGATTTCCATCACTTGTACACGCCACACACTTTGATCTTTACCACCTTATATGGTTTAGCATTTTTCAATACCATGGGTCAAAACCATACTCCAACCAATGGTTTTCTTTGATGAGATCAATATTCGTTGTCGTGCTCATTACTATGGGTCAATACCATTGTAAAGACCCCTTGTGTTTAGAATACCATGGTGCAGAAACCATGCATGCCTTTGCTTCTTTAAACTTGCATGTATACGTGAATCAAATTAACAAAACCTACGTATACCTCTTGAAATTCCAACATTATCATTCCTCTACCTCTGAATTGCCATGCATTTTTCAAAACACTTTGTCACATCTCTAAGCACATCCTGTTTATACCTTCAACAAGTAGATTTTCATCAAGAGAGAACTCATCAAGTAGGTTTCCATGCATCAAATAGGTTGTCATCAAGGACAACTCATTGGGTCGGTTGCCATCAAGGACAACACCTAATTCATAATGCCAACAATCTCCCCATTTGGACTTGATCACAAGCACTTTGGTGTTTGATCAAAAAACCCTGTAAATACATCAAGCCAAGCACCAAGCTTTTCAAAACATCAAGCTACTCTCCAAACACCAACCCAAACACCAAGCTACTCCCCCCCTTTGACATCAAGGGCAAAGGGCTGACAAATGTTGAATTAAGACTTCCATATTTGAACTATTGAATATGAATACTAACCATGCTCCCCCTGAGTACATGCTGAATTCTTTGATCATGCTCCCCCTGAGCACATGTTGAAATCTCTGACGGATGTATAATGAAGTACATGACTCTATGACTCATAGAACTTGTCCTATCACCAAAATACTTAAATCAATCACCTAATCATAGTGGGACTTCAAAATTCATCATATGTCCAAAAGGACTTGACCACAATAGTCCATACATGACTGAATTTTACAATGAGTACATCATAGGTCTTTATATGACCTTTATATCAAATGAAATTTATAACAAGACCAAAGACCTAAGCAATACCACGATAGTTATCAACAACTATCATACACCATATATGATCTGCACCATAAGCATTTGTCAGCAACATCAAGAATAACAACCTGTAAATGTCCATCATCAATTCACAAGATAAGATAATGTAGCTTTAATATCATCAGCTTATGGCTAAGTGTGCCACATATAGATTTTCATATATATATATATATATATGTATTCTATCAAATTATCCTCTTCACCTTATCAAGATCAACTTGCTCTTTTTCCTTAGTAGAAAAAGCCTTAATAAAAAACATAGCCTTTCATGAATCAACTAAGCATATGCCATATCTCTGAGCAGTAATACCTATATCTTCACAAAACCATTCACATTATATCATATACAGGAGAAAGCACCATAGTCATCATCCATGACCACAACATCATCATCAAATCATCGTAGTAAAAAATGCATGTTCTTTTCCACAACAACCCTCAATATATCAACCATGTATCTAGCTTCTCATCAATGAGAAAAGAAAACCATGAGCTCACAATCATTTGTCAAACTTTCTTGATACCTTCAAAAGAAACAATCCTCAAACATGTGAGAGCCTAGAACTATAGGAATCCTCATCCATAACTGCACCATATGAAATTTATGCATCTTTGAAGGCATGATGACATCATCATAAAAGTAATGAGTGACACTTATTATTATCAAAATAATGAAGATGTTTACTCATGCTTTGTTTTTATCCTTGAACTTATGAAGATCACCATGTAAGCAACATAACATATGTACTCTATGCATCATAAAAAATAATCGTCCATAAATTTTATCAGTAGCATCAATACAACTATGTGGCTCAGGCAATATATAATTATCATCTGTGATTTCATCATAGGAAACACATGACCATAGCAGAGCATGATGCATCATTTAAACACTTCAGAAACATAAACATCATCACCATTGATAAGAATCATTACATACCAAGGAATTCTAAAGAAAACATAATGGCAACAAGGCATTATTAGAAGCATAGCAAATGCTCCCCCTGAACCTGTGCCAATTGTTCATTGTCAGATCTAATCATTTCATATATGAGTAAGAATCATCAAGGTATCATCATCAACTAGTTATACATCAAGTCATCAAAAATTAATGAGGGTTAAAATAAATTCTAAATAGCATCAACATATTATAATAATCAACCATCAAAATAGAAAAGACAATTGATAATTCACTGAACCATATCCTGAGTCTATCCCATTGTTTCTTCATCAAACCAAAGTATACGTGACTATTCAGTTTAGAACTTTCGTATACACGTGACTTGTCTTCATAAGATCCGTGTATGGAAAGTGGAATATTGAAATTTCACACTTTCATCTCCCCCTGAGTCTGTTCTAATTGTGACTTGTCCTAGAACTTTTATTGAAACACCAGTTCCAATAATAACATTACCATGATGGTTCTTCATGAGAGACTCCATTTTACTCTTATATCCAGTCATGTGATGAGAACATCCACTATCTATGTACCATTCTTCTTCGTCTTCGAATGATTAGAGAGAAAGACCACACCTGATCTATTCTTCCATTTCTTGCTTATTGGTGGATCCATATTTTTCATATTTTCTAATATCGATGTTCTTATTTGGTTGCTTACCATATTGTCTATGACAATCCATATAGTTGTTCTTGCATTCTTCTGCTACATGCCCAAATTTGTTGCAAGAATAACATATTATATGTTTCATATTCCTTCTATAGCAATCAATGTATTTGTGACCAAACATATTGCAAGAAAAGAAATATCCCTTAAAGTACCTGGAAGCTGATGATCTTTCTGTGAGATGATTATTAGTTTGAAACATTATACTTCTACAACTAACTGCAATATGTCCAAAATGATGACATATAGAACATTCAACATTATTGATGGGAGGAAAAAATTGATTAACACTTCTATAGTTAGGAGTAAATGATTTCCTTTTAAGACTTTCTTTCCTTGGTTGTTGATAGGGTTGACTTCTTATCTCCTTGTTGAGCATTTCATATTTTGTATTAGAATTCCTTACTTTGGCTTGTGAGTTAGATTCACCTTTAACAGTTTCATGAAAACCAAGACCATATTTGATGGAAGGATACCTTTGACTACTAAGAATACTATCCAAAATCTTAGTACTATCTCGAAATCACAAAAGTTTATCCTTTTATTCTAATTTACCTTTTAGGATATTTACCTCATCTTGATATTTCTTTTCCTTTTCTAGATACTGCTTCTTCATGATTTCTTCAACCTTCCTTCCTTCCTCCACTTGTTTTTTTAATTTGAGAATCTCATTTTCTTGTTCTTCAAATGTTTGAAGTGGTTCTTCATTCTACTTATTTGATTTTTCAAGATCTTCTTTTAGAGAGACGACCTCAGCTTCAAGACTTTTACAGTAACTGGTTCTTTCTTTAAGTTCCTTGGTTTTTGTATCATTTTCATTCACTTGATTTTTCAATGATGTTACTTCATCCTGCAAACTTTGACATCGATCTTCCTTTTGCTTGTACTACTTCCTTATTTTGTTTTCTTCCTCTAATTGAGTTTTTAACCTGGTAACCTCTTCTTTGTAGGTACATTCCCTTTTATCAAATAGATCTTGCTGATCTCTAATTTTATCTGTGAGCCTTTTAACTTCTACTTCCATGGTCATTAGATTTCTTTCACTTTTACCCATAAGAGAAAATTCAATTGTTTCATTGTCATATTCATTATCTTTAATATTGCATGAATAGGGAAAGGTAAGAACAGAGGACCAAAAATCAGTACCTGATCATTATTTTTCTTGATCATATTCATTCTGAGGTGATTTTTAATTTGAATATTTTCTTCCATCTAATAGCCAATCGTCTCTAACAATGTCACTATCTCTTTGATATGTATTCTTCTTTTGAGGTGCTTTCTTCTTCTGCTTCTTTCCCGCTGTCTCGACGGATCTCCCTCAAGTGATCAAGCTTCTTCCAAAGAAATTGGCTCTCATACCAATTGTTGGGAAAAATACTGAGAGGGAGGGTGAATTAGTATTTTCAAATCAATAACCTTTTACATTTCATATTTTGATTTCTATACACGATTTTACTGAAAGGAACGTGCATGCGTATGCGACTATTCTTCAGAAAAACAATGTACATCAAGTAAACTTATGTTTCAATTAATTTATCATTTTTTGTCTTCATCCAATGCATTAGTACTTTATTAAACATTAGATAGATAGTAACCATGTGCTATAAGAATAAAATAAACCATCACACATAAGCAACACACATGAACACCAGGATTTAAGATGGAAACCCAATGCAGGAAAAAATGACCTGCTGCTGTCGTTTCTGTCTTCTTTTTAATATAAAGAAAAATCTTTTTACAATCTTGTACTGGTGTAGACTCATACTAGTATGCAAGCACCCACATGCAGAATGCTACAACCTTCGCTTGTTCTCTATCTCCTACTAGAAGTAAGCTCTAACTCCCTGATCTAATTGCCAACTACTACTGGCAGGAAGCTTCGACATCCTCACTGAAGGCTCCAACCCTCAACAACATATATGGACCATGTTTCATGAATTTTCACACTGGATCCACTTGCTACAACACATCATAACTTGTAGGCCTCTTTTCATCAAATTTTTATACTGGACCCATTATCAACACTTAAGCTCAATATCAATAATCAAATTGTAACTCATCAATATAATACAATCATCAATCTCCAACACAACTAAATCAACCAATCACTGAAACCCAATCAACTGAAACTTAACCAAAATTCAACCAATCGACTGGAACAGTTAGATCACTGTAACCAGTAGACAGAATTGAACTCAGAATACTACTTCAACAAACAGAATCAACTGCAACCTTGATCATTCAAATGCCAAAATGTATACACTACTTTACTTAAGGCAACCCATGTAGATATTTTAATATACTGAAAACTGAAAACTTGTAATTCTAAATCAGACACTGAGTTGACTAGAGATATTCTAAAATATTATATTATCTTACAAAACCCTCATATAGTCAGCATCATCGATAATATTTTCAACCAATCGACATGTAACCAAATTCAATTTCATCATTCAATCAGATCTACTTCAGACATTATCACTCAACCTAGATCATCAAAAGGACATCATTGACAGGTAGTTGAGAAGAAGCAACAATGATTAGGTTGATCAATGATTTATGAACAAGAAACCTTACTTTATATACGTGACTTTGAAGAAGCGAACCTGTGTGTATATGCGCTTTTCTCGAGACCAACTAGCGTATAGATCTGCAAATTTTGACCTAAAATTGCACATCTCTTCAGAACTCCAAAAATACCCATATCATAATATTCATGGATAAAACATGCCTCAGTACTTAGATCTAGTCAATCCATGAGCAGATCATACAATGAAAAATTATTTCAGGTCTCATGATCCCGATCCATCATTGTATTCATCGGTGCATAATTATTTCAGATCTATTGGATCTTATCCATCATCAAACTCTCAAGTGCATACTTATTTTAGATCAAGCAAAGAATCAAAAACCCATAACATGCATATTTTCTTTAGATCTAACTATTCATAAGATTCCCATCACTTGCACATGCCACACACTTTGATCTTCACCACCTTATATAGTTTAGCATTTTTCAATACCATGGGTCAAAACCTTACTCCAGCCAATGGTTTTCTTTGATGGGATCAATATATGTTGTCGCACTCATTACTATGGGTCAATACCATGGTAAAGACCCCTAGTATTTAGAATACTATGGTGAGGAAACCATACACACCTTTTCTTCTTTAAAATCGTGTGTATACGTGACTTGGCTTAACAAAACCCATATATACTTCTTGAACTTCCAACATTATCATTCCTCTGCCTTTGAACTGCCATGCATTTTCCAAAACACATTGTCACATCTATAAACACATCTTGTTTATACCTTCAACAAGTAGATTTTCATCAAGAGACAACTCATCAAGTAGGTTTCTGTGCATTAAATAGGTTGTCACCAAGGACAAGTCATCAGGTCGGTTTCCATCAAGAACAAAACCTAATTCATAATGCCAACATTGCTAATTTGTAGCAATCTATTTCATTTAATTTGAGTTATTGTTAGTTTAACCAGTTTTAAATGTTATAAGAACTAGTGGAGGTCAAGTTATGGATGTGGAACTTCAACCACACTCAGTGATCAACAAATCAAATGATCAATTAGCCCAAAATAATTGTTTCATGCATATAATTCAAGTTAGCCAGTTGAGATGGAGATTCTAAGGCAATGTACTATCATTTGTAGCATATTCCCATGTGCACAGGGGGTGCATGCAAGCATAGGTGGACCTAAGGCTATGGCATAATTCCTTCGTGTGAAATTCCTAAAAATTAGGGGAAATTTCCAAAGGGAGCAACACAAGGAAATATGAGCTTGGGAAGGCTTGAAATTGGATAAGTTTTGGGCCAGATTCAGTCAGTTTGGCATAGGGATGGACTATACACTTGCAGGGTGTGCTTAGGCTTGAGCAAGCATTGTATTTCTTCTTTATTCTCTGATCAATGCAATATAGATAGTAAGGGGTTTTGAGGAGTTATTTTCCCTAGATAAATCTCAGTGCAAGTGTGATGTTTCCATTTTCATGTCTATGATTCTTATTTTAGATGGTGAATTAAATTCCATAGATGAGTAGAGTAGCTTCAAGCCTTGTGATTTAGAAAATTGCATGAGCAGTATTGAATATACAAATTAATTTCTACAAATTCTGAGAGAACAAAAACTTAACAGTATGTAATGGGACCCTTACCTTTGTGTGCTTACCCAATATTTGCCAAAATGTTCCTATTGAATTAAACAAGGGATAATCATATTTCTCAATCAATGAGTGCTTGAATTTTTCATTTGATAGAATTTGACTCATATAGGCCATAGGGTGCTCCTCACCCAAATCATTCTTCTACATAAGGATGCTAGAAATGGCTTCCTTTATCGCATTAGTGTATATAATGAATTATTTAGCAATGTTAGGCTTTGCTAAGACAAGTGCAAAAGCTATGACTTCTTTAATAGCTAAGAAGGATTTTGAGCAACATGCTCCCATTGAAAAGTCCAACCTTGCTTAAGAACATTATGAATTGGTTTGATGATTCTAGAAAAATCACAGAAAAAGCCTCAAACAAAGTTAATTTTACACATGAAGGATTGAATTTATCTCTTGGAATTCAAGGTTGGAAGGTTTTTAATTGCTTTAACTCTCTCTGGGTCAATACTAACTTAAATTTCAGAGAGAATGTGTCCAAGGAGTTTACTTGTAGCTACACCAATGATAAAATTTTTAGTATTGAGATACATGCCAAACTTCCTACATATTAGAAATACCCGCTTAAAGCGATCAAAGTGATCGAAGAAACACTTGGAATAGATAGTTAGATCATCAATATAGATTCAAATGATCTTCCCACTGAGATCATCAAAGGATATTTTCATATTCCTTTGGAAGGTAGCACTTGCATTGATTAGCCAAAAGGCATATGCTCATAGCAAAGTTTCCCCAATGCGTAGTAAAGTTGGGTTTATATTATTCTTCTTTCTTGAAGCAAATTCGATTATAACTAGAAGAGCCATTAGATATCATTGAGAACCCGCAACCTATTGCAGGATTTGATCTATGTTAGTAAGGGTGAAATTATCCTTAACACTTGATTTATTCAAGGCTTGATAATCTACATATAAAAGGATTTTTCTATTTTTCTTTCTAACCATGACCGAGTCAGTTACCCATTCCAAATATTTAATGGGAAATATAATATGGGCGAGAAGTTTTTCAGGCTCCTTCCTAATCATCGCTTCTAAATCAGGGTTTACGGGTCTTTACCTGTATCTAACTATATTGACATCCTATTTAATTGGAATAACATGCTGAATGACATTGGGATCAAAACCATGAAGATCCTTATAGGACTAGGCAAAGACATCAATGAATTCTTTGAAAAGGTCAATTAAACTTTTCTTCTCGTCTTAGGAACATTGGGTCCCTATTTGTCGAAACTTGGGGTTCCTCAAAGGTCTTGATGTTAACTCATATTGTTTTACTGATTTTTCTTTTGCATTTCTCATTATGTTCCTTATTAGTGTTTAACACATCACTAGGAGAAAAAGGGGTTTCCAAAGGAAAAATCCCACATGGGCACTTATTGTCTTTTAAGGAAATTATCTCCTTCTTACTGGACAACTTAGTTTGGATGAAAGTGAAAATGATATTATCATCCAGAAACACTTGCGAATCTTCTTCATTTTTCAAAATATGAGGCCTCTATAAATATTTAAGAATACAATCAGGCATTTTAAGTAAGATTTTTCTTGATGGACTAGCGACGTACACAATTGAACAATCATCAATGACATTTAATTCTCTCCAAATGTGAGTGATATTGAAAGCAAGAATTTCAGATATTTTTTGCTAATAAGCCCGAGTGTATAGCTCAATGAACTTGTTAGAAGGATAATAGACCTTATCTGATCGAATTAACAATAAGTTCTTAGCCATATTTTTGATGTAATAAAATTCAAGTATGAATGCATATTAGTGCATCTTTGCATGAGGAATATGATACTTGCACCATTTCCTTCATTGGAAGATGTGCCATTGAAGTGTATATGCCATAGTTTGTCATCTTGATGGAATTTAGGTGAAGGAGACAGATCTTCTTCAGTGAAGAGGGAATAAACATCAACATCTTCTTCAATATAGTTTACATGGGGTTGAGGTAAACCCTCGATATATGGTATAATTGTTATCACCCAAAAAATGATCACCTAGCCATTTCCTACTAGGTTGATTGAAATACACTGTGTAGGATGGGTTTTTACACATGAAAACCCACTTTCACCTTAGGAAATAATTTAGTGAACCATTTTCCTAAATTATTTCTCATTAAAATCCAAAAACCCCACGAGAATAATTAAATAAACCATTATTTATTTATTATTCTCTCGAAATAATTATTAAATCATTATTTAATGATTATTTCTAACAATGTTTTACTTAACCACTCAGAAATAATTAAATAAAACATTATTTATTTATTATTCCATATTTATTCCCCATTTCTCTCATGAAATAATTATTAAATCATTATTTAATAATTATTTCTAATCCATATTTGACTTAATCACCATAAAGTAATTAATAAATCATTTTTTGTTCGTTAATTACTCTAACCACTTTCGAAATAAAGATATTTGACTATTTCGAATATCTTTCCCTCTCTAAAAAATATAATAAAATATTCATAAGAACTAGATTTTGATTTAGTCTATAAAATTTTGTTATTTTTAAAATCTAGATCTATCTTAATATTTTGTTATAAATAGAGGGGTTTTATCCTCATTCTTCACTATGACCATTCTCATCATCTCCATTATCGTCCTGAAACATTTGAGCTCTCATATTGAGTTCAAGCCTCAACTACCACATTTTTCCCACTGCATACATTGAGAGAAAGAGTTAGAGCTGAAGCACAGGGCCATCAAAAGGACCCATCCCAGAGAGGGGGATTTGCAGACCCAAGTCTACAATCTCTCCTCATTAGGTTTATTACTTCCTATAATAAAATTAATCATTTTCATTCTCCATTGGGTTGTTACATATTATTTTTGTTGTTATATGTTTATGTTTATGATTGCATATATTTTCTTGCAGATTTTCTGACCTTTCAATGTAGATCTAAAGCATAGACACAACCACATTTTGTTGTTAGGACTACCTATCACCAACAGTTTAAGTGAATGGATTTTCGTACCTTGCAGACAAATTCATGCTAACAAATGGAAACTCCACTGGCTCTTTAGTTGTCAACAAATGGCGAATCCATTGGTGTAGCAATTTAGAAGCCTCGGTGACTATTGCTTCAACTTTTTTCAGTATTTTTCAGAATTTATTTACTTATTTATTTATTTTTTTCCTTCAATTCTCTTTTCTATTTTTAGGTTTCTACTATTTGCTGGAAAATTCTTGCTTTTGTTGGGTTTCTATGTCTTTTTTGTAGGTCACAAGTACCAGCTGCACAGGAGACGACACAGTGTGCAAAAATCTACTGACCAGAATCCTCGAGAATAGAGCATACCTTTTGGACTAGAACTTGCACCCCAAAACACACTTTTTGTACCATTTCTTGAATCTTGGTGCACTTAAGAGGTCAGGACCTGTGTCTTCTTTGTTTCTAGAATTTTGTTTTGTTTTGTTTTTTTCCATAATTTTCATATATATTAT
>APFE030423908.1:308299-335009 GCA_000404065.3 Pinus taeda | reverse complement strand
TTATATAATATTTTTTTTTAATTCCAATTTTTTTAATCTTTTAGTTTCAAAACTCCAATTTTTATTCTTTAAAATTTTCTATTTGATGTTTCAAACCTTGCTAAAGTTCTTTAAATTTTCTATTTGATGTTTCAAACCTTGCTAAAGTTCTTTAAATTTTCTATTTGATGTTTCAAACTTGGCTAAAGTTCTTTTGAATTGATACCTTCATTTTTTCTATTTCTAGAGTATTGATTGGATGAAAAACAATACAATAATATGATTCAGCTCAT
Source organism: Pinus taeda (assembly GCA_000404065.3). Classification (NCBI taxonomy): domain Eukaryota; kingdom Viridiplantae; phylum Streptophyta; class Pinopsida; order Pinales; family Pinaceae; genus Pinus; species Pinus taeda. The sequence continues at coordinate 334,737 of APFE030423908.1, read as the reverse complement.
TGTTCTAAAATATTGGTCATAATTGTTGTTACATGGGTTACTTGGCCTTCTAAAACGTCAACAATTGTTGACTTTATGAACCATTGTATTGCAAGAGAAACAAACCAAAGATACTTGCCATACCTTTTTAACTTGTGATGGTATTTTTTGGCTTTGATTGCTTGGTCCCTAAAGAGTTGGAGTAGATATGGATGGCACAGTGGATATGGATGTCATAATCATATCAAAGTGGATGTGGATGCCATAATCATATACCTTCTTCCAAGCCTCTACAAGCATATTTGAGTGGATAATTACACATTCTTTTTCTAATTACCTTTTCCTCCATGGGAATGGATTCCTTTATGATTCTTTTTTCCTTAAAAAAAGTGGCTTTACTTGAATTAATGTTGACTTCTCATCCATTAAATCTTATACATTCATGCTTAGGACTCTATTAAGGTACAATGGGAGTAGGAATCCCTTGTTTGTCATTTCCAAACTCTTGGCCATTGTATCCCATTTTCCTCATGAACTTAGAATTCATTGCGCTAGTGTTCTTTTCAATGTCGCTAAATCTATTTTTAGGAATGGTCTTGGAAGGTGGTTTTACCATGTTTGACTCTATCATGGTGTTCACTTTCATAGTGGCAATAGAAAGTATTGCTTGGTCTCTTAGATAAGTAGTTGTAGTTGCTTTAAGGTTTCTTCCTTCACTTTCAAATATTGGTATATCCTAGTCACTTCAATGAACCTCTTCTCTTACAACCTATTCACTTTCTATTATTTTCTTATGGTGGTGAAGATTTCTTGGCATTTGCTGATTTATTTTTCCAGCTCATCCACTTTCTATTTCCGATAAAGACTTTCCTCTTATCTTTACATGTTGAAGTCCCTTAACTCTTTTGGCTTCCCCCTAAGGATTTACTATGGAAGCTACTTAAAGGTCTCTAATAAACCTACTTTGATATCATATGATCCATAAGGGTGGGCCTATGGCCTATCCATTTCGCCAACATGGATACATACTGGAATAAAATTAAATGACATCTTTGCAATTATAAACTAGGTTGAGATCATGCCTCTTGAATTATTGTGTATTAACTAGTTACAATGCTTGAACAAAAAAATTTAGCCCAATTGAATGCCAACCAATAGAAAGTATGTAATATCTTTCATATTTGGCTCAAGGTATGCATATAGACTCTTGGAGAAAGGATAACCTTGAATTCATCTAGTTGAAAAATTCATTGCTGAGAGGAAGGGGAAATGGCCTAGGTAAAATAAGATACCCAACAAGGCTATAAATCCCCAACAATCCACCAAACTCAATTAAATATTGATATTCAACATCTATATAAAATGGATGGAAGAATATAGATAGTTGTTAGCATTCATTGAATACTAATGGAAATAGGTGTGTAAGTAAAATATGAAAAGTACAAGTTGAAACTTTTCATCATATTCATGTATGCAACTACAATAAAAATATACACCATAAATGATAACAATAATATCACCCATATAATTATAAAAAAATCAAAGCAAATAGAAAGAGGCCAAGATGTTCTTGGAAAACCAAGTAAGAAATTGTTTACAAAACAGTGAGCTACACACAGATTTAGCATCTAATTACTAGCTAGCATGAAATTTGAAAATGGTCATGGATCGACAACAATATTTTCTCATCATCTTTTTTATTTCAATTATCATCTTTATTATTTCAATTATTCATTTTCTCTTTAATGTTCCATTCAATACTCTTATTCATGGCCACCTTTAATGTTAATGAGTTATCTTGAAAAGCCAAATTCCATAAAAATCCACTTCAACTTTTAAAATAAACTTGAATGCTTCTTCGACTTTACTAAAAACACTTTAATTATTACTATAAAATTTAACCTTTTCGATAGATATCCCATTTGAAACATAATTAAAAACCTCTCTTAATTTTTGCAATCTAAACAATCAAATTACATTATGGAAAAGGCTTAAAAATAAACCATTGTTAAAGATTAAGGGTATTATGTTTTAAAAAATGCACAATTAAATAGACTAAAATAAGACAAAGAGGCAATTTTGTATTCCTTTAGACTAAAATAGGATAAAGAGGCAATTGTGTATTCCTTTGGATGCTATTGAGTAGAGAAATGGTGCATTTTTTTGGATGTCTTTGAAATAAAGAATTATTAAAAACTAAGAATATTATCTTTAAGAAGAAAATAGCAGAATTAAATAGACTAAAATAGGACAAAGAGGCAATTGTGTATTCCTTTGGATGTCATTGAGTAAGGAAATTGTGTATTTCTTTGGATGCCATTGAGTATGAGATATAGGGAAACCAAATGTTCTTATGGTTAAACCTTAAAGATGGAACATAAGAAAATATTAAAGATGGACAATATGAAAATATGTTATTTTGGTATAATTATTGTTTTATCTTTTAAGGTGGTACAAATTATGTCATTATGTTGATAGACATGTTTATTTTGGAATAGAGTTTCCATAATTTTAATTTAATTATAAATTATTATTTGGTGGATAGTAAGGATTTAACCTCCACAAAATATACTAAAATATTCATAATAGTATTCATAAATAAAATGTTGAGATTGATCTTCAAAGTCATATTTCTTATTCTTTTTAATTAAATTGATTAATGAAAAAAATAGCATATGAATGAGTTATTGTTTTTTGGGGCATGTGGTATTGATAAGCCATGAGATTGTAATAAAGTTATTTACAAATTAAGAATCTCCTTGATCAAGTTGGGATGAATCTCTAAAATTAAGAAACTTATTATATGTTTCTTAATGTGTGTTAATTTATTTTAATTAATAATAATAAATAAAGTTATAATTTAGTTAATTTTTATAACTTTTTAATTGTAATAATGTGAAATGTTTCTATGAAGTGTTTTAATGTCTATCATAAATTGATGTTCATCTTTGTTTATCACCATTAAAAATAAATTTAATATATATTTTTTAAATTTTGAATACTTATTTATATTTTTGAAATTAAATATGATTTTGTATTAATTTAAAACAATATTTTTGTAATGATTAATTTTCTAATTAAAAAAATCAAATTAATCATATTGGTATAGATTTATTTATTTTTGTTAAAATTATAAATCTAAATATAAAAATATGTTTAGATAAAATACAATATCTATATTGGAAACGACCTAAACATGTTTAGGTAAAATACAATATCTATATTGGAAACTACCTATTGACTAAGGTGTACTTTGCTTAAATACTTTGCCTTCGTGTGGAAGGAGAATCGATGCATAATTGATTTTGTATCTCAAATAAATAATATTGATTTTTGTGATATTTCATTAATATAAATATAAAGTTGAGTTTAGCCCTAAGATATTAAGGATTATTAAAGACCAGAAAGTTTGATGTGTAAATAAATTTTGACTTATTAAATTAGAAAGGTTATTAGGCTAGAAGAAATTTAAAATCTAATTATGAAAATAATTTTTCAAGTATATGTTTGATATAAGTATTCTATTAATTTATTTATTATTTTTTCCTAACTAATTTGCACATGAAATTTTCTAGTCTCTAATAATGGGTAAGTTTTCTAATCTCTAATAATGAGTGAAATATCCAATAAAATCTCTCTAGAATTCTTTTCTAAAAACTTTCAATTATAAATAACTAAATGTAAAGATCTCAAATGACTTAAATATTTTTAAATACAATAAAAAAATTATAATAATATTATTAATAATTTAATTATAATTTTTAACTAAGAAAATAACTTCATAGAAAAGTGTGTATATTTATTAACTTTTTTATATCATAAACTTAAACTTAATACAATGATTGAACACTTTCATAAAATGTATTTAATATAGCTTATCTATAATATTTAGATGGTTATATGAAAGATAGTGTTTTATTTGTGTGAATGGTTTTATTTAACATATTCTACATTTTAATAAAAAATATTATTAGATATCATTTTGGGATTCAATTGCGTTAAGTAAGTCATTAACGTATGACCATTTCCATGAGAGGTAGTCGTAACTTATGACCATTTCTACGAGAGGTAGTAGTAAGTGGCTAACTTCTCATGATTTTTGAATAGTTAGGTGAAGAAGAGGGATTGAAACTAGTGAAATGAATCAAATAGCATCAATCATCACTTACGGGGCTTGCACCTGGTAACCAGGACTTCCCGGGAGGTCACCCATCACAGATCGCCTCTGGTTCAAGCACGCTTAACTATGGATTTTTCGCTACAATCAAGCACACTTAGCTTGCTACCCCATTTGCAAAACCTTAGCAAGTATTGTGCCTCATGAACCATTCAAGTAGAGATCCCTTCGCTCTTTTTGAATTTAAGTATGGGGGCTTACGCAATGCATTATATTAGATATCATTTTAGGATTCAACTGCGTTAAGTAAGTCATTAACGTATGACCATTTCCATGAGAGGTAGTAATAACTAACTAACTTGTCATGATTTTGAATAGTTCACTTAGCACTCACTGCATTGGGTGATGCTCACATGGGTGAAGAAGTGGGATTGAATGGCTCATGAGGCACAGAGGCACAATACTTGCTAAGGTTTTGCAAACGGGGTAGCAAACTAAGTGGGATTGATTGTGGGGAAACTCCACAGTTAAGCGTGCTCGAGCCAGAGGTGATCTGGGATGGGTGACCTCCCGGGAAGTCCTGGTTACCAGGTGCAAGCCTCGGAAGTGGTGTTTCATTTCACTAGTTTCAATCCCACTTCGCTCACACCCGATGCAATGAGTGCTAAGTGAACTATTCAAGAATCATGAGAAGTTAGTGAGTTATGACTACCTCTCATGGAAATGGTCATACGTTAATGACTTACTTAACGCAGTTGAATCCCAAAATGATATCTAATACTATTGACTTACTTAATGTAGTTGAATCCCAAAATGATATCTAATACCTCTCATGGAAATGGTCATATCTTAATGAATTACCTAACGTAGTTGAATCCCAAAATGATATCTAATATAATGCACTGCTTAAACCCCCATACTTAAAAATTATATATTATATAATTATATTAAAAATAGTGGAATGCTTTGCAAATTAATATAGTTGATCTATAATATTTAGATAGTTATCTGAAAGATAGTGTTTTATTAGTGTGAATGGTTTTATTTAACATATTCTATATTTTAATAATAAACAAATATTATATAATTGCATTAAAAAGAATGGAATGCTTTGGAATTTTATATGAAACAAAAATTATGTAATATTTGAATAAATATATTTTTCTCTATATTTAAAATGAATTTTAATTAATTTTAATATGAGGATATATTTAACTTAATTTGATCTATTATTATACATGAATCAAATTTTTTGAGTTATATTTTTTTTTCAATTTCTTACATAATAAAAGAGGCTTACACATCAAGAAATTTGATATTTATGAATGTTTAATAAACTCATTATTAAGATGAATTTATAATGATTTACTTTAAATTATTTTTTTTTTCTCTCGAATATCACATTGATATAAAATTATTAACATTAAAAATATGCATGAAATGATCTATATATATTTAATATTATATAATAATTTAAAAAATAATAATATTGAGCAGTAATAATAAAATATTTATCAAATAAATATTCTGTATATTTTTAATAAATTACTTTGATCCTCGTCATTTCCGAGAATCTTAATTCTGGTAAGCGAGTACCTTTCATTTACCCCACACAGTAAGTTCCGACAAAAGATGTCACATTTTTCTTTTTACTCCCTTGTCCTCTGTACTCTGCACTCACACTCAATGCCATACTCTGCACTCACACTCAATGCCATAGCACCTTTCATGTAAGTAGGGAAACCCTTCCTTTCACGAATACTTTCCATCTTTAATAAATATTATTAAATTTATTAAATTAGGGATAACCTTTGACAATAACCTAGAAATCGATTTTCATGCAAAGAATATTTTTGGTTCCCCACTCCGGATATGCTCTCAAAGCATTTTCTTTCTGGGTTTGTTTTGAAAATCCAAAATATTTTGATATCTTTTAACATCAAAACTCCAATTCCTTCCAGCTAGATTATAAATATTTGTAAAAAAATACAAAATAATCTTATAAGATATTTTCACATCTCTTAACCCTAATTCTGAATAGGAAAATTTCTAAGTGGGTCAGCTCTAAAATCCCTTTTTTTCAAATGTAATCATGTCATAGGGATTGCTTTTTCACAAAACCTTTGTATTTTTGCATTTTATAGAAAGTAGGAGATTTCTAATAATTAGATGGATTGATTTATTAATATATAGCCAGAGATTTTTAATGATGAGATAGATTGATTTAAATATTATATGTTAATTTTAATTTTTTTATTATTAAAAAGTATATTATTTAATATATTAAATATATTTCAATAAATAAAATAAAAAAGTTATTATGAAAAACATAATAACAATTCACATATATTAATAATATTTAAAAAGAAAATTAATTTTGTAATGAAAATGATTTTAAATAAAGATAGGAAAATAACTTAAAATACTCAAAAATGTTTTTATACAAGATTTTCCTATATCTTAATTTTAAAACTCAAATTAACTCAAAGTCCTTAGAAATTAAATAATTAAAGATATGCAATTTTTTTTTTTAAATCTTCAAAATAGTATTTCCACATCTCTTAATTCCAATTTTAAATAGCATGTTTTTCATTTTTATTAGTTTTACTTTTTTTAGATGTATGGAAACAATTTCAATGATTCTATATTGTAGGGGTCCACATGGGGTAGCTCAAGCGGCAAGGGCCGTGGAAATGAAGTCTCACCGAACCGGAAGTCTTCGGTTCAAATCTTGGGCTACCCTTCCCCGTAGAGGGGTACATAATGGACATGTAAATCGGAGAGTCCCACCCTAGCTTACAAAAAAAAATGATTCTATATTGTAGGGAAGTTTTTTCATTTCAATGTAAAAACTCTTCTTCTCGATAGGGTTTTATGCTTTTTATATAGTTTTGAGTTTGTGTTTAGTTATTTAGTTGTTTATATTTTCTAATTGTATATAATGAGAGATTTTCAATAATTAGGTAAATTGATTTATTAGTTTTCTTAGTTTTTGTGACTTTTTGGTAACTAAAATCAAAGTTTTCATAAAATGTTGAATATTTACATTTTTTGTAAATTCAAAAATATTTTCTTAATTTTATTTTTAATTTTCTATTGAAAATCTCATTTCTAATTTTTGATTGGTTGAACTAGAGCTTTGATGTGACATAATTCCCCTAGTGGAGGGAAATTGAATTTCCGTATTTGTCATTGCCTAACAAATTATTTTAAAATGAAAATAAGACTAACTTTTTAAATGGTCATTTTGTTGGTGAGTACTCTGAGATTGACACTGACACAATGTTCTGAGCAAGTCCTTTAGGTAAGGAGGGGAGAGAGAATTCTGTCGATGAGTACTTTAACACTAACACATATACTCCTAATTCATTTACCTCTTATTGCATTTTATTTTATTTTTCATTTTAAATTTTTACAAATTTAGTTGTGTGGGAAAACAAGTGTATGAAACCATGAATGTATATGCAATGAAAGGATGTGCATAAAAGAGGGTATGTATAGGAGAACGAGGGTGTAGAGAGAAATTTCTACCACAAACATGAAGTTATTTTAACTTTAAGCATAAACTTATTTAAGTCCAATATTAAATAAAGTTTCTTTTAATGTGTGTGAGAAAAAAGTGTTATGTGAGAGAACATTTGTGAAAAGCAAGGAATAAAAAAAGTCATTTGCAATGCACTGCATCTCCTTCGCATACATTTCCCCTCTCGACACTTATTTCACATACCTCTCTCCTACACAACACTACATATTAATCGATTAATTAGTGGTTTTGACTTATTAAACTTTAGGGCTTGAAAAGTTTAGTTTATGTGTATATCAGGTGCAAAATAAGGGTGTGTGATTAATTGCCCTTACTACTATGATGACATGGGCTCATTTTATTTGATATCGGGATGCAAAGGAGTTATGGAAAAATTGCTTTGTGGATGATCTGATGCACAATTTTCAAAACTATGTTTGACGGTTTTGATCATTCCACCATAATCAACAGTTGATACTAAGTGCATGGTCCTTCTTCTAATGTCAATCAACTTCCTACACTATGGACTAGCATATATTAAAATGTATTTCTTTTCGGTCTTTATTCATTGAATCGATTCACATATCACAGACTCCATACACTTGTTCCACATAGCTAATGTTTCATTACTAGCTAATGTTTTACTTTGACTAACTTTTTGTTCAATATTTGCATGTTTATTTTGATGTTTCTTTCATACCATTCCTCCTATAACTTTAAAAAATTTATCAAAGTAGAAGCAATGAATCTTGGTATTCATAGTTTTTTAATACTAAGTGCATTTATCATCCCACGGTTGTGAATTAAATGCCTATTATTCAATATTAAATGAAACATATTTTTAATGCATGTGAGGAAGAAGTGTTGTACGAAAGAATAGTTGTGTGGACTAGTAACATAAACTTTCTTTTGCAATGGTCTGGAGCTAGGAACATAAACTTTCTTCTGCAACGTTCTATACCTCTGCATACATTCCAACAAACCTCTCTACTGCCCAACGCTACATATTAATCAATTTATTAGTAGTTTTGGCTTATTAAAGTTTGGGCGATTAATTGTCCCCACTACTATGTCAATGTGGGATCCTATTATTTGAGCTTCCTAAAAAATAAGAGAATTTGTGATTTCACATTTGTCAACTAAATACTTATTATTCAATATTAAATGAAGTGTCGTTTCAATGTCTATGAGGAATGAGTATTGTGTGGGAGAACGAGTGTCCAGAGTAAGGAACAAAAACTTTCATCCATAATGTTCAACATCTCTACATGCATTTTCCCTTCACACACTTCTTCCACACGGTTCTCTCCCGCACAATACTACATATAAATCAATTAATTAACAATTCTAGCTTATTAAATTTTGGGGCATAAAGTTTGGTTTTTGTGTATATTAGGTGTGAAATAAGGGTGGGCGATTAACTACCCCCTCTACTATGTTGGTGTGGGTTTTTTTCAATTTGGTATCAAGATGCAAAGAAAGTGCGGAAAAACTATTTTGTGAATGATCTGACGTGTAGTTTTCAAAACTATGTTTGATGGCTTTTATCATTCCACCATAATCAACGGCTAATATCGAGTGCGGTATCCTTCTTCTAACCTCAATCAAATTCCCATGTCGTAGACTAGTATATATTAAAATATAAATCTTTCTGCAGACAAGTATATATTAAAATATAAATATTTTCAACATTTATTCAACAAATTGATGCATAATCAGGACATCATTCTAGTGCTTGAATATCATTTACTCTAATATCTTTTTTTGTTGCTAGCTAATGTTTTAATTTGAATAGATTTTTGTTTAATATTGACATATTTATTTTGATGTTTCTTTTGCATGAATCCTCCTATTCATTTAAATATTTTAAGAAAGTAGAGTCAATGAATATTGGTATTTATGGTTCCTAAATTGTAAGTGTAATTGTTGTAAGGACTTTGGACACCACATATCTCCACAATGGTATGATATTGTCCACTTTGGGCCTAAGACCTCATGGATTTGCTTTTGGACTTACCCCAAAAGGCCTCATACCAATGGAGATATTTTTCCATCGTTATATACCCATGATCCTCCCCACTTCTAGTCAATGTGGGACTTTGGTCGTATACCCAACAATCCTCCCTTCGAACAAATGACCATCGAGCCTCCCCTTAAATGATTATCCATCCGTCCACTCTCTACCAACCAGGATTCTCTGCTCCAATGCGTTGGAAGCACGCGCCTTACATGGAACACCACCTGCCTCGAGAGCTTGCTCTATCCCAGGTCAACTCCTCTTCACCGTGTTGGGACCAGGACACGTCTATGAAGAATCCGGAGCACACCGCCTGTCTAACCGAGCTCATCCACGGATCCCATCGTGATATTACCGGGGTCCACCATCTTCGTTCGGCATTCCGAGGATTCATCCACTTGGCTAACTTTGGGGCATGGCTCTGATACCACTTGTAAGGACTCTGGACACCATATATCTCCACAATGGTATGATATTGTCCACTTTGGGCCTAAGCCCTAATGGATTTGCTTTTGGACTTACCCCAAAAGGCCTCATACCAATGGAGATATTTGTCCATCCTTATATACCCATGATCCTCCCCACTTCTAGTCAATGTGGGACTTTGGTCGTATACCCAACAATTGTGATCTTGCATTTGTGAATTAAATATTTATTATCCAATATTAAATGAAGTGTCCTTTTAATGCATGTTACGAAGAAGTTTTGTACAAAAGAATAAGTGTATGGAGCAAGGAACAACAAATATTTTCCACAATGTTATGTATTTCTACATACATTTCGCCTTTGCACACTTCTTCCACACACCTCCTTCTCGCACACATGAATATACATGTTTTGTTAGTTTTATAAAATATTAATGATCTGGATTGGATCATTATATCATTTATCATACATCTCGATGCTTTCAGAGTGGAAAAATGGAGGAATCAACTCTCAAGGCCATTTTTACTGGCAAGACCCAATTTGGAAAATTGGGGTTTGAAACCTTCTAGGAGAATTTTGAGGTATCTAACAACATTTGGTTGGGGTAAAATTTTATTATTTTAGTGTGCCACAATTTTTCCTATTCTAAACAAAAAGACCTTTCCAATTGCGCAAGAATAATTCAAGAGGATGTCACATCATCCCCCATAATTTATGTAAAAGGGGGTAGCCACATGATTATGATGAAGAAGACTCTATAAGAGTCTATATTGTAACTCTGTTTAAGAGTTGATGTAGTCAAATCTAACCACTAGTAGGCTATCGGGCCATGTTATAATTGGGCCACTAGGAGGAAAAGATGTTCCATTCTTTTGAATGCAGTGTTTCCATCGCTAAGAAAAAATAACCGATATCAATAAGACATAGAGCACAGACAGAAAATTTGTGCACTATAGTAGCCTACAGACCACAAGCCATACTTCTTTGTGCTTGCATACATTTTCTATTTAGAGAAAGAGAGTAGTGTGGCCCACCTTCCAGCTAGGTTTCCCCCAAACAGGGTTTCCAAGATGATATCTTGTGTCAAATGTGTGTGAGAGAGATTTTATTTTAATTTTGTCTATTTGCATAACTTTTAGTTCGCATACATGCACTATTAACAATATTTTATAGATTTCGATATCTAAAAATAAATAAAGTTTTAATAATGTAAATTTTTTATTTTAAATATAATTTTATGAGATCTATTGTGACAAACTATCCAATGAAATATCCACGAAAATTTACCGATCAATATTCTACAGGCCAATATGAAAGAGATGTAGTTCCTTTTGTGTTCATCCTCGATTTGACATGTGTCTTTTTAAAATAAAAACAAAATATTCACTAAAGAAAAACAATTCCAGTTATAATAAAAAAATAAAATAAATATACATGTTGTTAGTTTTAATGGAAAACATTATAAAATATTAACAGTTTCATTGTATTCACTTAATTAGTCATTGATATTACAACACATTATGAAAAGAATTGTGATAAAAATAATTTATTTTCACTTTTAATTTTAGATGTGGTTGATTATTAAAGATTGAATAAAGGTTAATTGGATACATGCAGAAAAACTTGCTCGAGAAAGAATAAGGCAAATTCGATAACCAAGGAAAAAATTATAAAGTTAAGCATGCATTAATGGAAAGTGGAAATTAAATAGAAATGTGGTTGATGTATCATTTTTTTGTATGATGCTTATTCAAGACTATGTTTCCTAAAAATGCATATTACATAAAAATGCATATTGCATAATTAACCTAAGTTCAAAGAGTTTAGGAACATTTTGACTAAAATAAAATATAAATTATTTATATGGATTATGGATTATTTTACTTTTGAATTATCTTATGACTTGATATTATTGGGTCTTATTTTAATTCTTTATTAAAATAAATATAATTGTGGTTTCTGTCCGTGAAAGTTAGCTTGTAGTAAGGTTTTTCCGTAAAATTAGTTCTTAGAAAATTTAAATAGATTGGCCCTTTTAATAACTGTTTCTTCTTCTAAAGCTTCTCAATCTAATTTGTGATTTGCAAACCATTATGTTATATTCTCTGTTGAGACATTGACCAGCACAACATTTAGAAAATGGTACTACTTAAAGAATTAACAATTCAGTATGGTTTATATACATATTCGATTAAAAAATGGATGATTGAAAAGTTCGTTGTGATTGATTAACCATTGAAATATATTCTCTATTGAAAAATTGACTAGCACACCACAAGTTGAAAGAGCTGATAGATTAGTTACTGTAATGCCACACAAACTGGCAGCATTTATCTCATGCTATGTGTGAAATGGAGAAGGCTGCAGCCACAATGAAAAGGCTTCTTCTGTATTAACGTCCCAGAGATGTATCTCATCTTCCTTTTGCTTATGGCGTGCTCGCTGCCATGCAAATTAATTCATCATCGCTGAGAAAATAGTATTGTTTGTTGAACTTATCCTCCTCCTAAAGGATGATGTTATTAATATCTTCAGATAGACTACTGGGGTCTGGCACTATCATGCAATTCTGCTCCGAGGCCTCCATGTCAACTGGTGGGAGTGGCGAATTCATTTCAGGATTAACTGTCGATTTGGTTTCAGCTTCTGTAATCCCATGTGGAATATGAGGACTAGCATGCGAATTATCACATTTCCCTTCAGTGTTCGGAGATGAGTCACTGGATAATCTCTTCATTTGTTCATTTTGATGGGAAGAAGAATATATGTCTGCAAGAGTACAGTGAAGTTTGACGACATGACTATGGTTTTTCTTGTTCAATGTGGTGTTCCAATGATTCTTGACGGCCAAAGCAGCACGGTCTGGTAATCTGCCTGCAATGAGCACCCACCTGCAACTTCCATAGATGTATATACATATTATCTCATTGCTGATAGTTAGAGGTCGGATATGAGCGGCCAAAATAATCGGGTTAAGAAGATAAAATGGAGGAAAGTGGTGGACACCTAATCCTAAATGGGTTAGTGTGGAAGCCGAACAGACTAAGTAGTCCAAGAGACCTTGGGATGTGAATCCCAACAGTCGCCATATTGTACTACAATTGTACATCTATTGTTAATAAAAATGCATTACAAGCTTTATCTTTCCTATTTGTTCTCGCTCACCATGTCTGTTTAACATGGTATCAAAGCCATGACGTGTGGTCTATTTTCTTTGAGAAACTGATCTGAGTTGCCTTGAATAGTGTTGGCCCAGTCTTCATTACCCTAAAGAACGCCTGCCTGCCAGCCTAAAGCTGCATACCTAATTTCTGAAAGAAATGTCTGCCTGAAAGAAATGCTGCCGCTGCATACCTAACATCTTAGAGAGTGCCTGAAGGTAACGCTCTTGAATTTGATGTTTGGTATTAAGAAAAAAAAAACGCTGAAACAAATGTTCGGTGAAAACGGTCAAATATCCACGCGCCCCAGTGCAGGGGTATCACTGTTCTTTATGGTTTATTCTTCGATCACTGTTTTAAACGCTTCCATGATTGCCATGATTCCATGATTGACCTCTCCTAATGTTCCATGCAAAAGAGTTTCAATTATGATTATGTCGATTCGCTTTCCTTCACCGTTCTCAGGCCATTACTAACCTTCACTGCTATTCATTATTATTCTCTGCATACAAAACATTATTACATTCAATTTGATCGACCACTGGTTCTCGACATTGAATGGACATGATTGCATTTAATAAAATTTGAGTTATGATTCTGTATATGGTCGTAGAAATCAGTGTTATGTAACTTGGAATCTCATGAAGTGTTGACGGTTCCTTGGGAAATTTCTTCTTTTATTTTCAAATGATCGGGTCACGCGATCTGTTAAGGTTGGTGGTGAAAGGTTCAGTCTTCCGAGCTTCCTTAGTGAATATTGCGCTGCTCAAACCTGAAATCCAGATGCTTTCTTAAGAGATTTATGGTTTATTTTGCAAATGACTGTGTCGTGAAACCTTCCTTGGGGAAGGTTAGCAGTGAATGGTTGGGTATTCTGAGCTTCCTTATTAAGGGTCAAGCTTTGAGGAATGAAAGTCCATAGTTCATTTCAGGTAGAACTACGTATACACAGGGAGTCAAGTGATGCGCATATTATAAGAGTAATAAGCTCTGAAATAAAGATGAGTTGACTTCATAAGTTTCACTGTTTTTTAGCTTTGAAAAACCGCCCTTGATGAGCTTCCTGAAAATGGGTAGAATGGTGGTGGAAGAATCGTTCCAGGAGATCACTTCACTGCATAGTGTCCAGGGATAAGAAATTTTGGTCTTGTTTGCATGTCATGTTTTGACAGGGATTTAGCGGATGCCGCAAGGCGTGATGCAGTTTTATCGAGCCGGTGCACACAAACAGGCGTGTACAAACTGTAAATGGCAATATCTGCGTACATTTGAAAAAAGTTTCTGATGGCACTATCACATAGGGGTGATGAATCATTATTCGACTTGGAATCGCAGGAGTCCTTGAAATTGTGATAATCTTCGTCTGAAATAACTGCGTGGCTCCATGCATAATCTATCATACCATTCAGGTCATGAACATATCTGAGCAGCTACTTTAGGCAAGTAAGTTGCACTGTGCCTTGTATTATCTGGATCATTAAACTCCATAATCATGCCATGCTTTCCTACCTCCCAATCTAGGTAATTGGCTGCAGGCTCATAATCTGTTAGGATAGAGACTGTGCATTCCAGGTATGGAATTTCTCTGGCTTGTATTGGAGGAAAGTGGTGATAACGAAGGGCACTTGTCAGAGCGTAGTATTTCAACCCATTAAAAAGAAACCTGGCTTCCAATGTACCAATACATCGTCTCAGATGAGGCTCCCCACCAACAATTTTTTTCCATGTGACAAATAATGGATGTTGACCCTCGTCAAAGGTAGGAGGAGGTAAAAGCTCGCTGGTGTAATGGGCCACTAAAGTGTCAAAGCAGCACACCACCATTTCTTTGTTTTCCAGACACCATTGTATGAATTGGATGAATTCCTCGTCACGAATTCACCTAGCCCGCGATTCGAACACGGGTTTCACAGATAAAGGATCTCTGCAAAAATAGCAGAAAAACGCTGTGCGGAAATCGTCAGATCGTCATAGCTATGCAGGGATTGTTTTCCCTTCCTAAATCTGGTATCAAGGTAAGTTTCTATAGCAGATGTTATTGATCTGTCTGAATTGATCTCTTCATCTCTGGTGAGTAATATCGATTTTTGAGTACTGTCGATTTTCGGGATTTTCGGGTTTGTGCATACTGATGCCAGAGGACCGATTGCATAAAATAAGAAACTGGAGCAGCAACCACAACTATTGTAGCTGCGTATCTGTGGATGTAAGCAATTAAAGGAGAAGTAAAGTGTGAATTAAGATCTCTAGTGTCCCTGCCGTGTTTGGGGAATTACTGTGCACTCTAGGGAATGAAAAGCCCTGTCGAGCGTTGAATTTCAAGTAAAAGGCAGCAACTGTTGCTGTTTGTGAGGTTGTTCTGGTTTCGATATTTTTGCAGGCTACTGAGGTTCCCTTTGTCATCACATCAATACAGTGTACAAAAAGCACCACTCCATCAGGAGATTGGTGGAGGCAAAGGCAGTGCCAATATACTGTCCTAAGACTACGGAAAATAGAAAGTGCATGCCTGCAGATAAAACAACTATGGAGGAGGAACCACTTTGGAATTAGTGGTGCGGATTTCTGTAGTAGAGTAAGAGGCTTGTCACTCTTGGCATACTTATTAGTCCATTGGTCACACGTATCCAGGCTGATGTTATGTCCTTACTGCTTTGTATTTTTTTAAATATCAGATTGTTTTTGTGCATCATATCATGAACTAGTTGAAAGTTGGGTTTTGGTGCCATCATATGTTTTAAAGAATACACTTACAGTAGGCCATGTACCCACTTGTTATGAAAATTGAAACTCAATGAAGCAGTGTAATTCTTGTTTGAATATTGTGAAAAAAATGGATTTTTGAAGCTTGAAATATCTTTCCAAGAAGCTTTCAGCTTTCCGAGGAATTCAAAGTATCATTAAGGAACTGCGTTTTTTTTCTTCGGAAAATGGATCAAATTTTGAAGTATTAGAGTTTTTGAAAACTCTAATACAATCTACTTCTAATGACACATTCAAAATCAACAAAGCCTCTCTCTCATAAATTCAGACATGTCTACAAAATGCACAGGAAAAGATTGATTTTTTGCAGCTTGAATCACAGCTACAACAAGAAGAGCTACATCAAAATAGACACTATTCTGAACCTGGTTTTGTTCATAACATTGAAACAGACTCCCATAAAAAGCAAGTCAATAATGTTCCTGTTCATTCAAATAAAGTAGAAGTTGTACATGCAGATGCAAAAACTCAATCTGCACTTCCCAAGCCCATCATCAGACCTTGGGAACAGCTTGTCCACAACAAGCACAGAACCGGTCTTGGATATGACAAGGACTTGTCCTTTCACATTCCAGACTATGCCAAGCCCATTCAGTTTCAGAGTGCTGGATTCATCTATGACAATTCACCTGCTCCTCATGACAGTTCAGCTTCAACTGTTCCAAAATCTGCTTCTCTTCCACAACAACAACAACAACAACAGATCGTGAAATGCCAACACTGTGATCGAGTTGGTCATTTGAAAGATCACTGTTTTGATCTTCATCCATGTAAGCATTGTCATAAAACTAGTCATTCTTCAAACAGATGCTTCAAAAACAAACACCCTGCAAGAACAAAGATTCATCTAGGATGGGTCGCTTCTTGGCAATGGGCATCAACAGCCAAGAAGATATTCCAAACACATGTCAGAACTTGTTCCAGAATATTGAACAGTCTTGCAGTTGAGTTTTCTCCATCATCTCACCTTGTATCTGACAGGGGGAAATGATGGTCATCTACAAGCTTCAAAGCCACATCAAGCGAGCCTGAGCCACAACCTGCCACACCAGTTTTAGAGTTGTAGCCAGAGACAAAGATGTCTGAACATGCCTTCAGTTGGAAATCTGGAGCACTTCCTCTAGCAGAAGACTTGAGTTTCTTGCCAGTTTTGGAAGAGTTCCGTGAACAAAATTGAGAACACTTCCTCTAGCAGAAGACTCCAGCTTCTTGCCAGTTTTGGAAGAGTTCCAGGAATTGCATTAAGCATTCCAGAGTTGTTGGTCATCCTTAAACCATCACAGGTTGAGACTTCCCTTTTCAGGTTGAAGTTTTACCTTTTATGTGGGGTGAGACCTCCCTTTTATGGTTGAAGGTTTCCCTCTTTAAAACAATAGGGTCACTTCCTCTAGCAGAAAACTTCAGTTTCTTGCCAGTTTTGGAAGAGTTCCAGGAACTGCACTAAGCGTTCCAGTGTTGGTGGCCATCTTTAAACCACCGCCCTTTATACCAACATTTCAGAGAGCACATTCAGCCTAGTGCTGACATGCATTTTTGCACATTTTGTATTACAACGCTCTTCTTGGACTCATACATAACCCTTCGGATTAAGGGGGGGAATGTTGGACACCTAATCCTAAATGGGTTAGTGTGGAAGCCGAATGGACAAAAGCAGTCCAAGGGACCTTGGGATGTGAATCCCAACAGTCACCATATTGTACTATAAATGTATATCTATTGTTAATAAAATGGTAATGCATGCTTTATCTTTCCTATTTGTTCTTGCTCACCATGTTTGTTTAACAAGTGACACCAAGTTGCAGGAAAGTGGTGCAGCAACAGAAAAAAACTAGAGAGGAAGATCGTTGCAAAAAGATAGGGAGATGGGTGGAACACTTAGGGAAATTGATGGGACCCTAAGGCCAATGACCAAAGATGTTGTAATGTGGAACTATGGATGGTGACAATCTATCTTTATAGATCTGAAATAGAAGGGTACGGATATGGAAAGTATGGCTGAAAGTGTTGCAAAAACTCAGACTACTCACTCAGCTAAACTCCTCATATAAAGGTGGAAGTGTACTAAAAACCCTAGGGGGGGCTAAATTCCACTTCAATGAGTAAATCAAAGTAGATCAAGGCCTAAGGGAGATGAGACATAGGTCAAACAATTGAGCAGACAACTCTTTGGAAAACCTAGAAACAGATCTTAGAAAAACCCGGAAACCCAAAAATCATGGTACTGACTTGTTTTCAGGTGAGATTGCACTTTTTCGGCTGAAAGGTGCACTCTAGCCTCTAGATTGCACTTTTAAGGATAAAAAGTGTGATTTCTACTCCATGGATCCCGATTGGAAAATATCGGAAAAAACTATCGTCTGTGTGGCAGCTCATTCCCGTGACCTGCAGAAAAGACTAGAAAGCTTGCCGAAGTCTGAAATTTAACAAATATAGGTTTAAAAAGTTAGGAAACATTAAGAGACTTGATAGAATAAGAAACCGTAAGCTAAAAATTGAAGGTCACCCAGGTTTCTGGATTTGAAGTATAAAACCAATGGAGTCACCAATTTTGTGATTGGAAACAATCAGAAAATCCCCAGTGGAGTCACTAATTTTGTTGTAGTGTTTTCTTCTCAAAGATGTACGAAAAGAACCCACTTAATACTGTGGATGACAAACAATATCATCAATACAAATGGCTACTAAAAATTGTAGATCTGCAGCAACTGATAGAAACAAAACTTGCCAAAATTTTGATCTATGCTACAATCATAGTTAAATAGTAAAAAGAAATAGTAATAACTCCAATCATCCAATGGAAACCAGATATACAAAGAATAGTTTTATTATAACACCTGTGAAGGGAACGAATAAATGTTACCAGTCCCCCTTTATGGGATGGGTTCTTGGCTATCCTCAAATGTCTTCAACTTGTGTAGAGTCTCTCTCCTCTATAATGTGTAAACCCAGCCAAAATATGGTGTGCGACAATGAAAATAATCAAAGTTACAATAGTGAGTGCAACAATGAAAATAATCAAAAGTGAATAATGGATGGAAAACCCTTCTATTTATAACAAAATATTGAGTTATCCTCGAATAATGAGCAATAATAAAATATTCTTACCCCATTTTTGGAATACACTTGAATATTTTATTATATTTGGTTAGGAGGGAAAATGTATTTAAACTTTTATTTAGAAATAATAAATAAATACATGATTTATTTATCATCTCAAGGAATTAGTTAAGGAATAATAAACACATATGGATTTATTTAATTATTCCTAAGGGATTTAGTCAAATTTGACAAAGAATAATAATTATTTAGTGATTAATTAATTATTCTAAGAGAAAAATAAGATAATTAATGATTTATTTGTTTATTTTTCATAATTTGGTCAAATATGATAAACAATAATAATTGAACAATGGTTTAATTAATTATTTCTAGAAGAAAATCAAATAAATAGCGAGTTATTTAACTATTCTTCATGGTTTTAACTATAAATTACTTAACAAAGGTGGTTTATTATGTAATTTCTCACAGTGAAAGCAATTTTACTATGGTAAAATTAACTTTACATGGTGTACTTCGATCCATCTAGTAAATTAGGCTAGTTGATCAATTTTTTGGTGATAACACAAACTACAACATCTTTATTGGTGTCATCTAATTTCATGATTGGAACAATATTTAATAACTACTTTAATTTCTCAAAGTTATCTTGTTATTTCTGATTCCATTCAAACTTTGTCCCCTTCTTTTGTAAATAAGTGATTGGATGTGCCAATTTAGAAAGTACTTTTATAAATCTTTTGTAACAACTTGTAGTTCCCATAAAAAGACTCGATATCAACTACATCTTTAGGTACTAGTCATTCAATAATAGCTCAAATCATTTCCAGATCCACAACAATCCCTTCCTTAGATACTACATGTCCTAAATATTGAATCCATTTCTGGTAAAATGACCATTTTCTAAAGTTAGCATATAGCTCATTATCTCTAAGTGTTTTAAGAAAAATCTACAAATGTTGATCATGTTCTTATTTACTCTTTGAGTAAACCAGAATGTCATCTATGAATACAATGCTTTTTTTTCTAAAAAGGGACTAACCTCACTATTCATTAAGAAAATGAATGTGGTTGATGCATTAGAGAGTCCAAATGGAATTACCGCAAAATCATAATGTCCATATCTTGTCCTAACTAATGTTTTGTGAATATATTAATCCTTGATTATGATCTAGTGGTATCTGGATCTTAGATATATTTTTGAGAAACTTGAAGCTCCTTTGACTTGGTCAAACAAGTCATCAATTTGGGGCAAAAGATACTTGTTTATGATGGTTGTTTCATTGAGCTACCTGTAATCTATATAAAGTCTAAGGGTTCTATATTTATTTTTAATGAATAAGGCTGGTGCACCCCAAGGTGATATACCAATCCTTATATACTTCTTATCCAATAGTTTTTGCAACTAAATCTTTAACTCCATTGACTCAAGAATGATCATTCTATATGGGGCTTCTGATATTGGCACTGCTCCAATAATGAGATCAATGGTGAAATATATATCTCTTATTAGAGGAAGTCTTGGCACTTATTCAAGAAAAACATCTATATGTAATGTTTCAATATAATATAATCCTCTAAAGATGGTTTCTGATTGCAACTAGAAAGGTCTTCAATTTGAATTGTAAATAATTGACATCCTTTCCAAGCACATTTCTTTAATTGTAAGGTAGAAAGTTTCCTCACTGAAGTATCTCTTGACACTCGTTTGACTATACATTCTTCCCCTTCATCAAATGCAAGTAAAAGAACTTTTTAGGTAATTTAAAATTAATTTTTGTAGTTCCAACCAATCCATCCCAACAATAACATCATATAACCCCAGAGATAAAATGCTTAAATTAAATTGAGTGTTCATTTCATTTAAATTTAATGAACAATTTTTACTTATTTTTATAAGTTTTCTCTTATCTCTTATGGTCAATTGTACTAACCAAGGCTTACTTTGCTTTTCCTTTTTGATTCCACACTTTTAAATTGCAGTAGGGGAAATATAACTTAAATTAGAACCAGGGTCAATTAGTATTGTGAGATTTTTCTCAAAAATTTTACCTTTGATTTCCACCATAGTGGACTGGTGAATTACTTGTCTCGCATCTACCGCCACACTAATACTTGGGATATTGCAAGCAATATCATTGACTGTAGAGGATTCTTGTAGGTTATTTATTATTGTCTTTTTGTTTACAAGATTTTGTGGTAAATCCCTCCACAAATGGTTCTCATTATAGCCACAACATTTGTTTGGTGATCTAGTTGATTCACCAAAATTCCTATTTCTTACTCCTACTCCTTTTCCACCTCTCTTTCCTTTACTTTTCTGTTGATTCACACTTCTGTTGTAATTTCTGTCGTGATTACTTTTAAAAGTGTTGGAAAAGGAAGGTTTTTAAATTTCTCCTTTGCATTAAACTTATCATGTTTCTTGGCCATCCAACCCTTAGAATTTTCACTCTTCTATTTGTTTTGGTTAAAACACAATTTTCTTTTCCTTTTAGTCTCATCAATGGATTTTGGATTGTCAAATTCAATCCTCTTCCTGTATAGGAAATTAACAATTTTTTGGATTTTCACCTTTTCCTCTTTCAAGTAAGGTACATACTTCAACAATCTCATGAATTTGTTTACAAAATTCATCCATGGTAGGTTATCTGAATCTTAGTTCATGGAATTCTCTAGCCTTTTCATCAAAATACCTTTATGTTAGATATTTCTTTTTAAACTTTTTTTAAACAATTTATGTGTTAAAATTATGCTTATGATACTCTTTATGGATATATTTTCCTCCCACCATAAGGTTTCTTTAATAGTTAGCTGGTATGTAGCCATTCTGACCTTCAAGTTGCTAGGATAGTTGTAGACCTCACAATACTTTGACATATTCATAAGCTGGACTTTTGTTCCTTCTTCAAATTCTCCATCAATGTTTGGAGGTCTAATATTTTTTAACTGTCATTGCAACTGAGATGTAATATTTTATTTTTAGTTATATAAGTGCTATTATCATATTTTTGTTCTTCTCTTTCATCAAATCCATGTGTATTACTTTCACTAGAAGTTATAAAATCAGTCCTTTCTATAGATTCACTTCTAGATATTTTCCTATTGGTTTCTTTAGCATTTTTACTACCTCTTTTCTATTTCAATGTTTTGAGTAAATAAGAATTAATCTATTCTTGTTTCTCCTTAGATTTGGATAGTTTTCTTGATTGACTTTTATACTATATAAATTTGTCTTCAAGTTATGCATTACTTGTAATATTTCTAATTCAGGACTATCTATATTACCGGTTCCTCCACCCATCATTCCTATCTCAGTATTATGATCCTCACCTTACCTAGGTGACCCTACATAATTTTTTCCATTGTTTTCTTTGACCATTCTTCAAATTTTCCTAATAGTTGTTTGATTATCTGTTTGTGAGAAAGAAAATAATTATTTCAATTTAGGGCCCATAAATGGCCTAACTTTGTAACCGATAGATCTGTTGACCACTTGTAATGAACCTCATTGATACAATAGTCATATTATTTTTTTTATTGAATAAATGATGTATAGTTCCTATGTTTCATAACTGTTTGTCTTACAATTGGAATTTCTCACCAATCAGAACTTCACAACCATTCACAATGATTGTTTTTTATAAGAGCTTGAATTTTGTCTATACTCTTCTTTTTATTGTTAAATCATATTTTTATCTAGTTTTAGTCCCTTCTAATTACAATTGTTTTATATTAGTGTACAAATATATTCACTAAAAGACATAATAATTTGTCTCTCCAAGGTTTCTTCTCATTCTAATAAGGTTTCTACCCACGAATCTTGGCCGCATGCTCTTTTCATTTGTATAGTTAGATTTTCTACATTAACCATGTAATGTTTGTAATGAAACACTTTAAATCCTTCTACTTATATTACAAAACACAAAAAGTTTGTTTAATTCTTTATATATATTCCTAGCTACATATGTGATTCAAACCCAACTCATGAACTCTCTATTTCTATTACAACATCTTTAAGACTATTTCCATGCCATTTTACTTTGATTCATTTTCACTCCTAAAATGTATTTGTGCAATTTCATGTTCTAACTTTCCTACTTTGTCATTCGTTAATGATGTTCATTGTTATACATCATTTAACCAATTACAAAGTAGGAAAGTTAGAACATGAAGGTGCACCAATATATTTTAGGAGTGAAAATGAATCAAAGTAAAATGGCATGGAAATAGTGTTAAAGATGTTGTAAAAGCAATAGAAAGTTCATATATATATATATAGTGTTTAATTTTGGTATTTTATGAACGACTTCAAAATTATTCTCTTTGAGGAGGAAACCTCCTTTACATTACATAAATGAAGAATTCTTGGATGATACAAATGACAAGACCTTCTTTCTATATATAGGAGTCCAAGGGGTCCTAATATAATCAGAGGCTACATAAAACTAATGTTGTAGGGGCACAACAATAAAAATAGTAGGCTTCTATGGGGCACAATAATAACAACATGGGGACTACATGGGCACAACAATACAAAAAGAGGGTTGCACTAATAACAATAAGGGGGTACACTATGAGTATAGGGACCTAACATGCCCCTCTCCTCCAAAAAAGTGTTGTTCTCAACACTTGAGTGGTTCTAGATGCTTGTGTATAAAATTATCATCCTCCCATGTGGAGTGTTCAGTAGGTAAGTTCTTCAACTTGATGAGATACTCTGAAATTGATCAATTTCATAGCTGTCAAGTTATTAATTCCATGTCTACTTCAGGTTCCAATATTATTTTTCCTTCCTCTAAAAGTTCTGATAATAATGTTTGAAATGGGATCTTGTCACCTATAACCTTCTTTAAGTATGCAACATGGAGAATTGGGTGCACTTGGGGAGATGCAGGAAGCTCCAATTTGTATGCCATAGTATAAATCTTTTACAACACCTTGTAAGTACCATAGTATTTTGGTGATAATTTATTATCCTTCTTAGCTTTCTTGAGGGACATTTGATTGTATGGTTGTAGTTGTAAAAATACCTAGCCACATACATCAAAACTTCTTTCACTATGATGTTGATTTGCATGTTGTTTCATTTGATTCTGCGCTAGAGTGATGTTATCATTTAAGAGTTGGAGAACTTGTTGTTGGATGCTCGATGTTGTTGGGCTGTCAATATGCCATTATTATTATCACTTTTGAACACTTATCCCACCCATTTCCACTAATCTTCATCATGTCATTTATTATTATTTATTATATAACTCCATTTTATGATGATTTATGCTCTTATATTTTTATTCTCCTTTATTTCTAATAATTGATTTTATGAAATTATTTTATCAATGATAGTTCTAATAAGTTGGTTATAACATTATTCACCATTTTTAGCCTCCAAGGTAACTTCCAGATTGAAGATTTGATTTTTAAATCTGCCAACTCAGAAATTTGCTGGTTTAAGGAGTGATAGTTTTGCGGTTGAGATTCTGGGCAAATGAAGATGAATTTGAGAAATCTGGAACATGGGTTTTGTCCAAAACGGGCCCAATTAACTTTGGTAACAACTGGTTTGCCCAAATTCGGCTTGTACAGAGAGAAACATAGGTTTCTTTGAGCACGATTTTCTCAGATTTGCAGTTGCGGCCATTCTCCAAATCTCAGCTGCAAACCCAAATTCGTCTTGCTTTTGTTGAGAGATGAAAGGAAATATATTTTCTTGTTGATCATCTGGTTAGAATCAACCCAAATTTGTAAAAGAAATCATGTTGTAATCATCTATGTTGTAACTGCTCTCTGATCTTTCTCTATTTAAATGAAAACAAAGATCAGAGATGGGGATGGCTTTAGGATGACTTCAGGATGACTTTGGGGATTCGAATGATGGAGAATTGATGGTTTGAATTAGAGATTCAGAAGCAACGATTCATGATAGGATAGGAGGAAGGAAGGATTGTTTTATGCTGTAAGTCTCAAAGCTTCAACTATTGTAATGATTTCACCATTTAATGATTAATACATAATTTGGGCGTTGTTGTTCACTCTTTTCCTTCTGAAGTAACCCAGCAGCGTCCGCTGGCGGCTAAGGGCCTAGCCTCTGGTGGTACGTTGCTGTTGTTGTGTATCATATATTTACACTTGCTTTTGTATCATTATACTATGATTTATGCATGGTTTGCTATCTTTATTACTCAGTAATCTGATATATCTTTCATATGCTATGTTATGCTCTGTTACAATTAATGCATTTATGGTTTTTCTCAGGAAATCTGTGTAATGACTCTGCATTGTATAATTGAATCTTTTTAGAGTTGATCGCATGCTTTTAGTCGCAACCAGTTATTTCTGTTACAGAGCGTCTGTATTGAGTATTACTGTCGTTTGATTCATTTGCAATCCTGATTATTGGAATCCGAAAGTAATGATATTCTATTTGGAGACATAGTTGTATTATCTTTAATTGTCAGATTACTATATTAATGTGAGGCATGCATATATGGTTGATTATTGATGTTCTATAATTCATCAATGAGTGATGTTCCATAAAGTAAATTCCATCCAGTCTGCTTAAGAGAGAAGAGTGTTATTTCATAGCAGAGTGTGAGTAAGTTGGTTTTGACTCACGAGATTTAGTTCTTTTTATTGTTGTTTCATTTACTGTTGTTCTATTTAATATTGTTCCATTTCCTTTTTCTATTCCATTTTACTTGCTGTCGTTCCATTTATTTGCATTTGTTGTTTCGGTGTCAGAGAAGGTCCAAGGCTGTAGTGAGCCTCAGTAGTTGCTGCCTAGCTCCCAGACCTATCGCCCATGCTCTAATTTCCTTTCCATCAGTTTCTAGAGGGATGGGTTATCGCTTCCGCACCCTTGACTGATAAGCTGCCTTGTGTGATTTTATCCTTTTAAAGTAACTTAGTCATAGTTTAGCATCCGTCTACCCTTGTATTTTATGAACACTATACTGCAAAACATTACTCTTGAGTAAATAGCCGCCTCAGACTGAGTACATTCTTGAAATAAAAAGTCATCCCTGGGTTGATAATTAATGTGAGGTAATTAGGAGTTTAAAAGACACCTTTTTATCGCTCCACATTTTGGCGCCGTTGCCGGGGAGAGTGTAGCCATTTCTAAAGAGTAGTGTGAATCTGATGAGTGCCTGCTAGGGAAGAGTTGGATCTTAAAAACGGAAGGTAAGAACCTGCGTACAAAGCATGTAAAAGCCCTGCTCCCCCGTCCGCTTTCCAGCAGGACTATTAAGGAACCTAGGGTAGAAATAGATGTTTGAATTTTTGTGTGAATGATTAGGAAAAAAATAGAATTTTTTAAAAAATGAATCACATGATCTCACGCAAGTGGTGATGTAAGCACCACCCATTTCACTAACCGATTGACAGGAACATTTG